>JXSR01S025686.1:11114-30391 GCA_000969725.1 Ophiothrix spiculata
GTATATATGTTTATCAGTGGAAAGATGAAAACACTGCAAACAAAGTAATTTAAATTGAAAGTAAAGCAGTTGCCCTTTTGGCATTGTTAATTTTTTGAGGGATTTAACATTTTGTGGGAAATACTATTGCTCTGTGTTTTCAACTTTACATTGAGAGGTAACCTAAATTAATGATTCATTAAGTGTAAAGACAACTTGAAAATGAAGTTAAGAGACACACTTTATTTCACATGTGTTCAACCAGATTCAGGAACAATAATTTTATTTCATAATAGTTCAACAAGAAATTTGAACAAGTATTCTTTTGACAAAAAAGTTATTTTCTGTTCTGTGAACAGCAATTTTCAGTCATTTTCTTACAAAACAATTCAATGTAAATTTGTTCACATTGGTGTTTTTCATGCATTTTGCATAAGGTAGATTTTAGATTGTTTTTCGGTATTTGATGTTAAATATTCTTAAATTTTTCTCAAACTTTTGATCTGAACCAGACAATTCCAAGTAATTCAAAGTGAAGTGCCAAATTAACCAGGATTTCAATTAGTTCAGTAAATTGGTTCATAAACGGTCTCAATTAAAGTGTGTTAAAAAGTCCTCTATAAAAAGGGGGATGAAGGGAGTTTTAAAATTTGAGCTAAGATCATGTTATCTTATAAAAAGGGGGATGTTGGGAGATGTAAATGTGGCAACATTTTATAGTGTAATGATCGGGCAACCCTCATTTTGTAAAGGTTCAGACGGGTTGCCAGCCAGTTTTGGTAGTCCAAAATGGCCGACACTGACGAAGAACATGTAGATTAAACAGATGATTTTGAAGAGTTAATAATCTTGCATAACGAGCCTTCATTCTTTAACTTAAGACCAGAAACAAACACACAATCAAACAAGGCTGATAACGTTTTCTTCAATATGTGTTCTGCTTTTGAGAGACAGCCCATGCTGTGCATGGTCTGCCTCATTTCAGTCATTTTGTCCGGGATGGGGAGTAGGGTGTTTGGGTGGGTTGGGTTGGGGCTATTCTTTTAAAAAAACTGTGCTTGCATATTATCATCAGCCCCTTTTCTCAGTCTGGTGTCTATAATTATTTTTCTACTATTAAAATAATGTTCCTTTATTATGCTACATTCTGTAATAAAGTAAGAATTAAGAGAAGGGGTCTGGTGTAGAAGCTTTGTATTTTTCTCCCACCACCAGACCCAAGCACAGGGAATAAATATTTAAAAAAAAATATATACGCGAATAGGGGATGCATTCATGTTCTTTGTGACGAGGATAACTACCTGTCAATTTTAAATATGAGTATATTCCCCGGGAGCGTACATAGCGAATGTCGTATACATGTGATTGCAGCTTTACGACCGTGAGGATAATGTATTGAACGTACTTCTAACGAACACATGACGAACATGAATAAACACAACAAGATTAACACTATAGGCATACGTTTTGTTCTGTACGGTGATGTGTGACAGACCTTTAGAAGCTTCCGTAGAAAGTATACGGTTTCGTGACATTTTTTGAAAGTTCCTTGAAAGAGCTCAAGAGCATATAGCCGTGTCCTCTAATAGTGCTCAACAGATTAAATTAGGAGGTTAAAGAGACATTAATCTACATATTTGGAGACCGTGAAAAAAGTAGCTAAAATAAAAGTGTAAAGAAAGATCTTGGACCCCGATGGAAATAAGCTTCATTAGAGGCTTTCTTGGGTTATCCTTGGCGATTAGCCTAAAGAATTCTTACTTAAGAAGATTAACTTAAAATTGTGTATGATAATTTTGTATTGATTAAGGTGAAGGAATATTTGAAGGTGGTTGCAAGAATGTACATTGACTTGGAATCGATTATAATGGTGTGTGTGGGGGGGGGATCTTACATTGACAATGTATACGTATACATAATGTGCCTGCCTGCCTTTTTGGTTTTTACAGATTTGGTATAGCGATCGGGCGGTTTTCGTCTCGGATGAAAGCATCCAATTTTTATAAATTGGGTGCCTTTTGGGAAAATTTGCAAAAAACACCCAATTTGAGTAAAAATGGGTGCTTTTCCATCAAAATTGATATGGGTGGGTTTTTGATCCAAAAATAGGTATAGACATGGTCAGTTTTTCAAAGTCCGGCAGGCACATACCCGTACAATTTTTTTGAAGAACCCCAGGGTTATAATTAAAACATTTTGGAAAAATTCCGAGTTACTGCTAGATCACCAATTACGATACATGTCAACATCGGTGTACAACGGAGAGAGCTGAGTAGGAAGTCATTTTCTTGCAACAAATAGTGCTTGATTAAGGTGAGAAACTTTTTTTTTTCGTGGACAGAGATATTCTGGACTGAAACTGGACTTTGCTGGGCAAACTAACATTCTACCTTATAAACTGTTAATGCATTTGATTTTATGAATTTCTGTCCTGAGTGTTTGTTTTAAAATTGCTGCATAGGTTACCTTTATGTTCAGCAATTAAAATGCAAACATGATGGTAATGAAAAAAATGCTCATTAATCCAAAATTTTAAAGAGGCTCGCTAACAGGCCTGCTAGTCCGATTTTAAATACACCTCGCTTGTCCAAATAAGACAAATCTGTGCATTTTTCAATCATGAAAATTCTAGTCAGCGATCTGAAATTCGGACTTGCGGGCTGTTCAAAATTCGGACTAGAGAGGCTTTAAAGGTGTAGGTTCCTATTTTAGCATGTGTGTAATTTAGGTTTAACTGATTGACCTTGACCTCTGAAATGCATATTAAGAAATTTTAACCTCAGCTTGCTTTTTGTTTTCTCTTGAGAGGTAAAAGAAAGTGTGCAACCCTGCATGGGGTGATGCTGTTATGAAAATACAAAAGAAATAGAAAATAGGTATACCAATAATTTTCAATTTTATGCTATATCTCCGAAAGTATAAAGAATTTAGAGGTGAAATTTAGGATTTAGAATCAGAAAAATATGTGCTTTGATATTGTATAAGAAAATAAACTACTTCCGGTTGAGCCCAGGGGGGTGAGAATGTGATCGGAACCTACACCTATTCGGAATAGCGTCGCAACTGAATCGTCCGCCATTCCTAACAACTTGTTGCTGGCCGAGCCTTAGCTCGGGCAGCTTAGAGGGCGAAAATCAAAATCACCTTTGACATGATATCTATATTTCCTTATTTTATTTATTTCAGCAGCAAAAACATTCATAAAAAATCAGTGAACATGATGAATGCAGGAACAACAATTTATTGGATCGGGCTATGATTTATACAGAATCTTAGTCTTAAAAATGGTGCAAAAACCAGCAAAATTAAATCAAATCTATAGGGCTTTCAACCTTTAACAGACGGAGATGGTCATGATATCATCTCGGGCATTGAAATCGGGATGGAAACCAATATAAACATTTTTTTTTACTTTAAATTATCTTTTTGCTGGCCGAGCCTGAATATTTACAAATAATTGTCAAATGTCAAATCCATTTAGTTTTTACGAAATTAGGCCTATGTATAAAGAAAAAAGCAGGAAATCTAGAACAGGAAGATCTGAAGCAAACATTGCTGCTGTCAATGCAGAATTCAGAGCTCATCCTATAGATGAGTTCTCGACGCAACTTCCTTCACATAAGCAGAACAACATTATTTAATGTAATCAGTAACGCAAAACCAATCAGCCATTGTCCATGGACAAACCTTTTTGCACAAATAGCAATAACTTCGCAAAGCAAGCTTTGTTTGACATGAAATTTTCATCATACACGGACAAGATGCCATAATTTATGAATATTTCAACATTATTTTTCAATTATTTTCCAATTTTAAGTTACGTGATCTTGAACCTCAACGCTTTTATTGGTCCACCCTGTATATAGTAAAAAAGTGAACCAAAATCATATCTTGAATGATTGTTTTTCTTTTTTAATAGGCAATATGTAACAATGTATAGTATCAACGATACTCTGATGGAATTTGTAATTATATGTTATATTGAAACGAGCAATAACAGGTATATCTGAGATCTTGCTGGATGACTCGGACGTACTATAGTAGATTTTTTAAGCCAGGGCACCTCATTACAAGTTGTGGGTCTTTCCATTCATGATAAAAGATAAAAGGATTTGCATTCATACAACAAATATAATTGAAGGGTGGAGAAACGCCATAAGGAATCACACCACCAATTAGTTTTCCTATGTTTTTACATGTAAATTCATTCGATTTGACCATGATTTTCACATAAATCACGCTTGGGTCGACGAAGCAATTAGGATTAAATGTCTTGCCCAAAGACATAACCCGTTGGCCGTAGCGGGGCTCGAACTCACAAAGGTTGTCAGGGAGTAAAACATATAACTGAGTTTATCTCAGTTATATGTTTTACTCCCTGACAACCTTTGACGGACCATAACTTGACTTCTGGAAATCGTGTGAAGTTCATTAAGGTGTCATTTTAATCCTTAAAGTATAATTAAAAAAATGAAAATGACAAGAGCTGGCATTTACTGCTGTTTTGGGTGGACGGTCACATTCAGTCATACGTTTGTTACTCGGTATGTGAAAAGTATTTTCTAATCAGAAATTTTGAATTTTTTCTACCCGTGCATGAATGAGCACATGTTTTCATTCAAAAATGTCACAAACATTAATAAAAGTTACACCAAAATGTCACAAACGTTACCATACGTTACCAAACAAAACATTGCGTTTACGGAAATCCTGACGATAGAATTTCCTACCACTTTTATGAACTATTTGTAAAAATGTTACCAATCATTGAATAGGTTCATCTGGATTGTGGTAAAAACATAGTAAAATTGTTCATTTTGACGAATCCAAGTGGAAAAGTGAGATGATGGTATACTCACATTTAGTAACGTTTCGTTACTCGGCTAGTAACTTCTTCAGACTGACGACCACATCCGCTCTGTCTCATGGTTTTATGATGCTTGACAGCTGCCGTAGATGGCGTGAGGATCTGGTCGTAAATGTTGTTTAACTTGTAGGCCCCCTCGTCTTTGTTAAGAGTTTGTTTGTCCTTCCTGCGAATCAATATTGCCTCCTTGATCCAGCGGGTGCATTTAGAAGTGAACAATTCAAATCTGCTATAACTGAGCACGTTGCTGCCACAAATCATTCGATCAACTTGGATGATTCCACTGTTATTGACCGCGAAGCAGACAAATACACCCGCTGGATCAAGGAGGCAATATGGATTCGCAGGAAGGACAAACAAACTCTTACAATTATTGCTGAGAGGTGCCCTGACTTTAAAAAAAAAATATGATGTTACGTAAACTGGCTTTTGTCTATAGACGTTCACCCAGCCTACCTCTTCGTTGAATCTACTTTAGGTATGATTTGGAAATATTATGGCACAGTCATCTGCGCAACGTTTGTTCTATTTGGAGTTGGGTTCCTGTCAAATTTGTCGGCACTGAAAATGAGCCAGATGAGGGATATTTACATGGTAAGATATGCATTTTTATATCCCAAATTTCGGTTGTGCTTTAAAATGTGCATGTGCATGAAGTTACTGCATGTAAGAGTAAAACCAAGGAGGATGAATATAGGAGATGACACTTCGTTAAAACCGTGGCTCCAATTTGTTTCTTAATTTCTGCTTCCCAGATGTTTTAGAGGGCAGTATGATGTTGAAATTGCGGTGGTTGTCGATGCTCTGCTCTTTATTATTTTTTTAATTTAATTTTCAAGATTATTTTTATTTCTTAAATATGTAGACATCATATTAATTTAAATTAAAAATTCCTTCGCAAACATTACGACCTTGCCGGGACTCGAATCCATACCAACTTGTTATTCTCTCGGACGTAATTACAACAGCACTACCGACTGCGCCACTGAGATTCAAGGGTTGAATAATTACCTTTATACAGGGTAGACCAATAAAAGCGTTATTTAAGTTCAATGTCGCGTAACTTGAAATTGGAAAATAATTCGAGGATAATGTTTATATATTTATAAACAATCAATCAATCAATCAAATTTATTATTTTCCATATCCATAATAAAATATACACAAAATACATAAATAACCAAACAATGATATGGGGGATGTGATCAAAAGGCCATGGGCCAGAGGCGACCACAACCCATTACAAAGTTACAACAAAACAATATATTAAAAAACACAATTTTGAATTTCAGTCTGGGTCCCCTATTTCTACTATATTTTCAAATTTTGTTAGTTTCCTAGCCCAATCCTGTCAAGCAAAATTTTGGAAATATTTGCTTCCAGAGCTCAAGTTTATCCCGAAACCTCCTACCCAAACCAAAGCCCCCCCCCCTCCGGAAAATTCAATAGTTATTAAGCTCCTGTCAATGTCAATAATGAGCTGAAAAACTTTTTATGCCGCGTAACCATCGGTTAATAACTCAAATCGACAGGTACACAGTTCCTGTTTGGTTACATTATCAGTCATAATTTCCTTTTCCGCTAATTTTCAGTATACCGGTGAAGACAGATGGCACGTTTTGTTACGTGAATTACGCAGTGAGCTCCTCGGTGACTCCATACAGGGTATGTAGGCCTAAATAATATAGATATTGCGTTGCAGAAATGAAATCATATCAGTAAATAAGTTCATATTTCGTAGGATTGAAGACAAATATGATAGATTATGAGAGGCCTCACGTTTAAAGCGGTGGGCAGAATATTTTGAAGGGCTGCTAAATGCGGAAGAGCCAAAAGAGCTCATCGATTTCTCTGCTCTGACACCAGTAGAAGAGATTGTTATTTAGCACTGACCCTCCAAGCAGAGAGGAATTAGACAAAGCTATCAGCTTGTTGAAAAGGAACAAGGCACCTGGTATTGACAACATCCCACCAGACCTGCTGAAAGATGGAGGAGATAACATCAGAGAATAGCTTCTTAGTATATGTAGACTGATATGGCATAAGGAACTTACACCAAACGAGTGGGGGAAAGGCATCATACTCCCTCTACCAAAGAAGGGCGACTTGTCGTACTCTCGTAATGTAAACGAGTGAAAATTTCACTCCCCAAAAGAGTGAAACTCTTGTAAACCACTCAAAAAGGAGTGGTTTTGCATGTTAAACACCAAACTTCCACTCATTAAGAGTGAAAATCACTATAAAAAGAGTAAGTTTCCACTCGTTTGAGGAGTTAAACACAGGACAATTCTTTTTTCGAGTTGTCCTTCGTTTAACTCCTCAAACGAGTGGAAATTCATTCTTTTTGGAGTGATTTTCAGTCTTTATGAGTGAAAATTTGCTGTTTAACATACAAAACCACTCCTTTTTGAGTGGTTTACAAGAGTTTCACTCTTTTGGGGAGTGAAGTTTTCACTCGTTTACATTTAGAGAGTACTGCAACAACAACCGTGGTATCACCCTACTTGACATAGATGGAAAAGTTTTCTTTACCATACTGCTGATGAGAGTGAAAGATGAGGTGGATTGTAGACTGAGAGAAAATCAAGCTTGGTTCAGGAAAGTCCGATCCTGCATAGATCAGATCTTTAGCCTCAACTAAGTCATTGAAAAGTGCCTGGATCAACAACTTCCCTGTCTTATCAACTTTATTGACTTTAAGGCAGCGTTTGACTCAGTGCAACGACCCTCAGTATGGGAAACAGGGCCGTACGAAGGCATGTAAGCCAAGGGGGGCAAACACATTTACCGTCCCGAAATTCATGTTGCGTCCCGATGTATATACCGTCAAATTGTTTGTAATGCGCGCGTAGCGCGCGAAAATTTTGCTGTTTTCAGCCAAAAATCGATATAAAACCGCTAAAATTGGCTTATTTTGACTAAAATTTGCGGGACCGTATAATATCGGGACAGTAAAAGTAGTAAAATATCGTCCCGATATTTTGATTTTTGTCCCGCCGCGTCCCGATATTTCGAGCCAGGGGGGGCGAGGGCCCCCCCCCCCCCCCCCCCCCCCCTTCGTACGGCACTGATGGGAAATCATTAAGATCTATGGAATACCCTCATAACTCAATACTATCATCAGAAACTCCTACCATGATACAGTTTGCAAAGTAAGAGCAGAAGGCTCCATTTTCAGCTAGTTTAGAATCGTCACTGATGTAAGACAAGGGGATATTTGGTCACCAATGCTCTTTGGTCTGGCAATAGATTTTGTGATGAGATCAGCTGTGGACAATAACAAATGTGGAATCACTTTAATACCAAGACGCAGCTCCAGATATCCAGAAGTCAAATGTTTTGATCTGGACTATGCTGACGACATAGCTTTATTTGAAGAAACTGACTTCAAAATGATCAAGACAACAGAAGCCATACGTGAGACAGCGGAAAAACTATGGCTGCGAATGAGCTTAAAGAAATCGAGAATCTACCAGTTTGGAACAAACATTAAGGAGCTGAACCATAGACTGGGCAAAGAAGCTGGACCTTTCCGAGAGGTGTGGAAAGACAGATACATCAACTTGAACACCAAGATGAAACGCTTGTGTCCTATCCACCCTACTGTACTCTGCTGAATGTTGGAGCCTGACAGAGAGGGATGAACCCCGGCTTGATGCGTTTGATATCTGATATGCGATACCAAAGGAAGATTCTAAGGATTATATGGTCTCAGCACAAAACAAATGAGTTTATAGGATCGCCCACCAAACAACCACAACTGACAGGGATAATAAGAACCCGCAGACTGAAATGGTTTGGGCACCTACAACGCATGGACCATACGATGATTCCAAAGACGTCCCAGGACAACCTGGAAAGATGTCATACAGGAGGACCTCGCCTTCCTTGGACTGAGATGGTCTGTTGAGGAAGCAGAGGTGGCGGCCCAAGTTCGTGCTATGTGGAAACTTCTCTCCGGTCAGGCAGCAGGTGCAGAAATGTGCGACGCTGACCGGTAGGTAGGTATGAGAGGCAAATCCAAAATTTTGCAGGTCACTCTAGATCACATGTATGATTCACTGCTCATCAATAAACATGATAAACCTGTAGAAGAGACTACCATCAATTTTCACGGTGTAATGAGACTGAGTGTCTCCCATAACCAGGGGTCCGGGTCCAATGGTTCATTGCCAAACTAAAATTAATTTAAATGTTATATATAACATATAATGAATGTTTTATATAATTCGTGGAATAAAACATTTATTTTCATTCGGTGAAAGCAGAAATGCTCTATTTTCAGCTTTCACCTCATGAAAATATTTGTACTATTGCATTCATAAACATTTATTAATTAAATTGTTTCCTGTTAATTTAATTTGGTTTGATTTATATCACAGATAACAGCACGAGTGAGCTTCCAACAAAGGTTTGTACAATATATAATTCAATTCAATGTAATGCAATCTACATTTATTATATTAATCTTGAGCTGTGTCTCAAAAGCCTACACTCTTAAAAAGAAAAGATAAATTGATCCGATAAAGTATCAAATATGAGCTTACCCTTTTCCGGATCAATTTTGATCCAAATTCTCCTCAAATTTGATCCTTTTCGGATCAAACACACTCTTTTTTAATCCGAAAAGGATCAAATTTGAGGAGAATTTGGATCAAAATTGATCCGGAAAAGGGTAAGCTCATATTTGATACTTTATTGGATCAATTTGATCCTTTCTTTTTAAGAGTGTATTAAGAAATATTGGTGTCTTGAACAAATTGAAACATTTCATTCCCCTATATATATTGCGAACTTTATTCTGTAAATGAATATGCCTTACCTTGGCTATTATCTAGGAAGATACCTGTAAAACATACCTGGATAAATTGGTGAAGCTACACAAATGGGCAATACTCAATTAAAGATTTACGACAAGATTTGACAATTTCTTTTCCAAATGTTAAGATGTACACGGATACCAAACAAAACATGTTGATGATTATAATATTTGTTCTTTGATCATACCATCAGATTCAATGATTCTATTTTTTGAAATTCTTTAGATAAACCCCTTAAGGCTACAGTCCCTTTTTCGTCTCGCTCGGCTGAACGTCATGTTTTCTGCAATTGTTTACCTACTTACACCTATCACATTTTTTGGCGTAGATATGGAATAGAGTCTCTACTTTATACATGAATGGAGATTAATAGAATCTCTAGTTTATTCATGAATCTGCTTTACGTCCATTATCAAGGTCAAAATGACGTCAATAGACTACTTCGAAAAAGTTGACCCCTTTTCGCCGAAAATTATAATTTCATGATGTTCGAACTATTCGATTGTTTTCAAATTTTTACAGATTGTAGGCTTGATACTTCTTATTGAATCACGAATAATATTTTATAAACATGTGTTGTTGATTTTGAATGATAATGCAACAAACCCGCGTTGTTTTGCCTGAAAAACCTGACATGAATTATTATGACTCTGAGATTGTTTGAGCTGTGAATTGCCTGTTTTTAGTATCTATATTTTGTCTGATATAAGCATTCGCATAATTTACTTACAAATTGAGCATTCTATTGAGGCAAAAAATGCAATTTTTATGTAAACATAAGAAAAAAACGACATTCTAATGTTTATGTTTTAGATTTCAACGCTGCCTGGATAGCTCAGCGGTAGATCCCTCGCTTCGTAATGCATGACTAACCCCCGCCATAATCAATGGTTCGAGTCCCCGCAAATGGAGTGGAAACTATATCTTTTCATGATTAAACAATATACAGTTAGGATTCACATTTTTCAGAGCAAATGGAGGTCATTTACCCTTAAAAATTCAAAAACCGCAATACATTTCCGATCACATGTTAGTAGACTGTAACAGGCCCCTGACACTTTATCCCCGTATACTTCGTAGCTAATTTGATTACTATTTCTCAGTAGGTCGCTGGTTAACGTTTCTACGCTGATCACGTGATCAGTGGCTCCAATTAACAAGGACACTCAAAGAATAATCCTGCTCAAATATTGATAAATCCTGATATCGTCCTTGATGTGTGTTACGCTTAATCGGGTACAAGGTGCGCAGCATTCTTCATCGTGTGTCCTCGTTCTTGTCCACATATTACGTTACACGTTACGCTAATTGGGGTCATGTGTTGAGCTCAGTGTCATCTCTGTTAAAGTGTCAGGGGCCTGCAGGCTTGGGCCCATATTCATGAAACACCGCAAACTCTAGTAGACTTCTAGTTGGCTGCTAACCTATTGTATACCTGTCAAAATTTGACAGGTATACAAAGAGTTAGCAGCCAACTAGAGTTAGCGGTGTTTCATGAATATGGGCCCAGGCCATCATCTCTTCCATCAACCAAGCCATCATTGAGTGAACAAGCCATAGTGGTACATGGCGAAAGCTCTTGGTAAGCTTATATTTTGCTTTGTGTATTGGTTTTAAATTATCTCAAAACGATAATCTAATTCTAAGGTTTCTATTTTAACAAAATTTAATTTTCTTTAGGATGGAACGTCTTGGTCTAGAGTAAGATTTTACGCAGCAGTAAATGATATTAACAAAAGAACTAACAAACGAGATCATGGAACCACCAAATACCATACTGTTAGCAAGGTAAGGTATATATTTTACAAAACGCAAAACATAAAAACCTGATCAATGTGCTGTGTCATGTAGCAAACCACCTGATATTATCATCAGATAAACTCAGGCCACAGCGGTGCACTGGTGTTTCAAGTTGTATCGAAGTAACAAAAATGGGCGATGATAATGGTGTAAAATTTGATGATATTTTGAAGTTATGACAAATGTCATTCCTCGGCAAAATATGCGTGTCCAATATCACTTGCAACACCAGCTACTTGTAATTTAAGATAATAAAAAATACTGGTTCTCAGAACCACTAGAACTACTCTCATGGTTTGACATTTACATCTTATGACTTGACCTCATATGACCTGCGAACTTGGTACATAACAACTGACCTCTTCATTAAATGATGGTCACCATAATATTCTTATAAGTTTGGTTCCAATCAGACTTTTCAATTGAGGCTAATTTGACAATTTCAGCCATATATCTTATAACTTGAACAAATATGACACTTGACCTTGATGTGTCCTTTGACCTCATCCAGTCCTGACCTCATCAGCTAATGAAGGTTACTGGTGTAATGAGACTGAGTGTCACCCATAGTCAGGAGTCCGGGTCTAATTGAACTACACGGAATAAGTCGCAATCATTGATCTTTTACTTGCACATTTATGTACAAGTACGTTCTACACAATTGAATAGTAGCTAGGACATTCAATCACACGGACCCTGTATTTATTTACACCTGGTTAATATTTTATGGTGAAATAAGTTTGGTTCTAATCGGATTTCAACTTTTTAATTGAGGTTTATTTGACAATTTCAGCCTATTTTAAAATGACCTTTGACATTGATTATGGTTGCCATGTTATTATATCCATTAATCTAGTTGGTTCTAATCGGAGCTCAACTATTCAGTTAAGGCTATTTTTTCATTCCTATTACTTGACCTAATATGTCCTTTGACCTTTGTACGTGCCTTTAACTCATCAACAAATGAGAGGTCCCATGTACGTTGCACCTATGACTCAAAGTTTGATTACAATCCATCAAAGTATGTAAAAGTTTACAGGCAAATGTTAATGGTCAACAACAACAACAACAGACAACGACGTCGTCATCCACTACTTTGGCATAGTTCCTCTCCTTTTTTCAGGGGGATAAAGTCATCGGTTCAGATAACCCCGTAATTGACTTTCCAGAAAATCGTTAATGCATTTAGGTGGAAGTTCCCGTGGCGTTTGTGCATTGCGTTTGGGTAAACATATATAAAATAAATAAATAAATTGCAGGTGATTTATAGTGCGCTACGCGGTCCCCATGACTTGTAATTCCACACGGCTTCAACACACTTTATACAGCAGTACTGGAGCAGTTCTAATCATTGGACTACCTGGACTCCCTGTGTCAAATGGTTTACTGCGGCCTACATATTGGCGCAACCCTAGCTTGAGCAATTCACACCCTCATAGAATAAACAGTTTTCGCACACTCAGCTCCCAGCTGGACTCGGAACGCGAAACGATCGATATCTTATGTTTAACAGTCCTAGAACTAACCGACTGAGCTAGCGAGAACTATGGAGGCGTTCGAGCCAGAAAAGGTACATTGAATTAAATATCACTGATGAAATACTCTTATTTTGCACAGGAGGCGTCCGAACATAACTCATGTTCGATTCCGCGACTTCTTGGTGACGAGCCTCCACCTTACGTAACCTGCAGACGACCAGAGCCTGACAGTAGATCGTGTGCTATAGCAGAGCAGCTGATGCATTCTAAGCCACCTCCATCGTGTTCTCATCAAAATTCTTATATAATTTGCCAAATACAGGTTTGTAAGCTTTAGCATATTTTGAGAATGACAATCCGACTTGGACAACTTTCGCGGTAAAGCTAAAAGGTACCTTAACTAAAATTTCCCCATTCAATGACAATGTTCCATTTGTTTTCAAGAACTGTGCAATTCTACCGTTGGGTCAAATGCCGCACCTTGATGACTTTCGCATTTATGATTCAAAGTACCGTGTATTTTTGCTCCTATGTACAGGATATAACGGATCGGTGGGCCCCCTATATATCCCCTGTCGTCGACCACAGGCGGCGGCGGACACGATTTATAGAAGATCCTAGATTTAGGGATGAGGGATTTCCAAAACGCAAATTTAGGGAACGATCTACGTGTATTTCTATTGGGTCACGTGACTCACGTATTGAAGAAAATAATTACAAAGATCATATTTTTACCTCTCCTCAAAAAACTACAAAAGTGTTCTTGTCGTAATTAGCATAATTATGTTATCCTAAATCCGCTGGGGTTCACGCGTGAACCCCACTTTTTATATATGTTATCATATTTTTTACCGATTAGCAATATAATTTTAGCGGCAATCCCACACGATCCCGGAAGTTGTATTTTCCCACGATGTTTCTTATAGAGGCGGTATAGGACATGAGTCACATCGACGCAGCCGGGGATCGTATACGATTAAGAACGGCAACCATACAATAGTTGCCACGACCACCCTCCTCTGGTCGACCAGATCACTGCGTCGTTTGCAAGATGATGGTGAAATATCGAAATGCTATGTAAAATCGAATCATATATTCAAATTTTATGTTTCCCGTGACCCGCGCGCATTCCTTTTTTGCGGCCTTAAATTACGCGTAGCTTTTTCTCTTATATTTGTATAAAAATAGGTAGGTAGGTAGTAGGCGGTTGATAAAGTAGGTGCTGGTTAGTGAACCATCTTGTAGATTACGTGGACCTTAATTCTTTTACTTCTGAGGGACCTTTATACATTGCGGCTATTTCCACACTCCTTGGCAATACACTTGCTAAATAGTTGGAAATGTTCAACGTAACGATGAAATTTATGCTTGTCAAATGATCAGTCTCATATTTGTTAAGTCGTAACTGACTTTTTTTAAATCTCCAGAATACATCAAGCAGATACAAAGTTGACTGTGGGAATGGTGTTTGTAAAACGAGTATCTCTATAGGCCAGATTGACCGTGTGACAGGCGCGCTAAAATGGGTGCCATTTTCCAATATTAAACTACTAGAAGAAGCCATTTATGATGTCATTGGCACTGATGAAGATCATGGCAATTTTGGATTCTGTTTCCTTAAATGCAACACCGAAAATAACACTTCTGCATCACAGCTTTTGCTTCTTCCTAGAAACATGTCCAAAGTCGCCTGCACAAATGAGACAGTTTGTGGTAACGCAACAAATATCAATATTATATGGCTGGACTCAATGTCGCACAGTCAGTTTTATCGATCACTGCCTCACTCTGTTGCCGCCTTCCGCAGATTACGGAAAACTCAAGAAGCGTTTGCGTTCAATTACAACTTGATGCAATCAATGCGGGGAGGGACTATCGGTAATTTGTTTGCGTTGACATCTGGTAACTACATTTCGCATCGTACGCTGAAGAGAAAAAAGATCCCTATTGGGGAGCTATTTAATATATTTAAAGAACAGGGATATCACGTAACTTGGATGGATGATCTTTGTTGGACATGGACCGTGGATAACTGCGTGTGTGGAATACCAAGATTTTTAGGAGTAGCTGGGGATAAAAATGAAACAAATCGTCCTTTATTGTGGACAGAAATTCGAGAACGTTTGAAAAGAAAAGGCGTTGATCAAACTGGCATTTCGTTAGCTAATTGTGAAATTTGGCGTGAGAATAACATTAGCAATCCATTTGTGGACGAATTAAAACAGGATGCAATTTGCTACAATGGGCATTTTCAAATGCAGTATTTGTTATCTTCGATGGAAATGATGCAGAAACAATTAACATCCATTAAAAGACCATTCTTTCAGTTTATTGAGGTCAACCAAGGCCATGAATTATCTGGACGCCGAAGTCAAACTGTAGACAAAAGTCTTGCAAAGTTTATCGATTTTGTAAGTCACCAGGATGATACATTAACACTGATTTTTTCAGACCATGGGGTCAAATATGGATCGTTTGTAAAAGCAAGTAGAGAAGCAAAAGTTGAAATGTCTCATTCGGTTTTGTTTACTATAGTCTCGCGTAATTTAGAAACTAAACTTGGAAAAGAAAAGTTGGATGCTCTGGAAGCGAATCAAAACAGACTGGTTAACATATATGATTTACGAAATACAGTTTTGACACTGGCTCCTGGAGGGAACCATTTCCCTCCAAACAAAAAGCTGCATCTTGATACTCATCCCGGTGGGTTATTTCACCCAGTGAGTGCATCAAGAAACTGTCAATCAATGGGTATACCACCGGAAGAATGGAGATGCTTATGTACGCAAGGCAAAATTGACAGCTCTGTGAATAATAACACAATTGTAGTGCTAGCTGATTTTGCACTTGCCCAAATCAACACAAAAATCCAGGAACAATTTACGGCAGCCAATAGCAATGCGTCGACTGGATATGGATCTTGTCATCGTCTTCAAGGAAGGAAGATTTCTGGCGTTGTAGAGTCTATTATTTATGTACGTATATTTTAATTCATGAAATATTCTAAATTCCCAGATTGCAATCGATATTGGGCATTGGTGTCATAATTCCTATTGTTGGGCCTTAAGAGTTTAAGACAATTACTGCCAGCGAGTGCGTAGTAGCAGAGGTTGTGGCTCGCACATTCCCACATTTGGTTGAACAAGGGCAAACAAACCATGCGAGAGACCCGTCTTTTGGAAGGGACGTTAAGCCGTTGGTCCCATACAGACCCTATGAGAGAATCACTCCCATATTATTTCGTGAGGAATAGGATTTTAACCCATAACTGTCGGACTGTCCCATTTTCATCCTGGTGGTGTCCAGATACTCACAATCTAACCAAGCACATAAAGTGCGCCATTTTACCCTGGCCGTTATAGAGGATGTGATCTGATTATATCTAGATATACAAACGTTATGTGATCTTTATAGATGATAATAGCACGCTAAACAAACTTGATAAGTATAATGTACATGTAAGTGTGTGTAGGTGTACAGGGGTCACAACCTTGTTCTGTCTATAATAATCCCGGCGGATTCTCACATTAGGTTGATATACGGGTATGTACCACGGTCTTGGGGTATAATTTCGCAATTTTAGGTATCTCGATGGGTGGGTTTTTGTCACAGACCTAATGCGCCCAAATGGAAAAATTGGGTGCTTTTGGGGAATTTTGTACTTTTCAATACCTTATTTGTAAGAAAAAAGTTATTTCAATGTTACACCGATGCGCCAATTCGGTGTGATAGGCTATACATCATCTAACGCCATATAGGAGTGCAAATATTTGCTGTCAACATTTACGCCATTTTAGGAGTCAATTTTGAAGTGCTGTGACGAGCATGAGTACCACTTTAGTATTTGAGCGGTCCCCCGGGCTATTTCAAAGCCATTTCTGTAAACGAAATCAGTAGTAAAGGCTATGTAATATTGAAAATCTACCATCATGTATGTCAAGAAACGTGATAGTTTACCATGTGTGTTAAAATGACAAAACTCACAACTAACAAGACATTCTTCCATCTCATTATTTAAAAAGGACCATAGCCTTAAACGTATTCTCATGTCTTACAGGAAATCGGACTTGTAGTAACTGAAATGAACATCCATGTCCGTAGTGGATCTAAATCACCGGAAGAAGATGACATCTTCAGTATTCTCATACACCGACAAGCACAAGACAACAACTCTATGGTTATAGAACTGGTTCACTTTGAAAGATTAACGGCCTATAGCGTTTATGATGAATGTCGAGATGCAGGAGTGGATGGCGACATTTGTGTGTGCGATTTAGAAATGTCCAGCAAGGAGAGACAAGAAAACAAACAATGGCATCAAACATTTCCTCCTATGTCCTTTGGTCAGGTGACAACTGTTCTAAGTTTAAACACGTGTTTGTTTGTACATGAACGTCGTTCGGTACACGGGTTAGTTCTGGAAGCTTCTTGTGAATGCTCAAACAAACATTTCTTTTTATTGCTTGAAATCAACCAGCAATATAATTTAGCCACTTCTAAAATTCCGTTTGAACTAATCAAGATTAATTCAAGAACAACGATATTTATGTGTGCTTTCTATCAATTGTCTCATTTTAAACCATGGCACCTCTCATATGATGTAAAATTCGTAGAATATTAAAAACTACACTCTTAAAAGTATCTAGTCATTTTTGACTAGAATCGTGTAAAATATGACTTCACTAGATAATCTAGTCAAAATTTTTGACTAGATTGGTCTAGTCAGTCAAATTCGAACATAATCTAGTCAACATGATGAGTCAAATTAAGTAGAATTGAGTCGAATTTGACCAAAATTCTAGTCAATTTGACTAGAATCTAGTCATATTTTACTCGATACCTCGTCAAATTTGACTAGGTGTTTTAAGAGTGTACTGCTCCAGTCAAATTCAAACCCTATTTGTCATTGAACATGTATAATGTGGACTTATTGACTTCAGAGCATAGTATTTCATAGTCTATTTCATGATTCTTTATTTGGGATTTTATGTCTACAAGTGAAATTTTACTTGGGGTCGGATCTTAGCTTCGGTGTCTTTGTCATCACTCTTGTAATAGGTCGTTAAGCCTGCTTTTTTCTGTATTTTCATATAGACCTTGATTCTTGGTCCTGGTATATCCAATGCGAATTATGTCCTGTCCTGTATTTCATGCTTTCTCTCCCCCACAAGCTTCAAGCTAAAGGTAATTAAAAAGCAGCGAAAAGTCATTGTACATTACTATACACACATCGAGTTACTTTACTTTGCGTTGCAATGACCGAGGAAAGTCATTCCCATCTTGTTCACTGTTTGCAACCGTGTATCTATGTTCGTTTGGTCTAGAGTCAGTTATTTACCCGCGAAAGCAACCAGTTCGTATTAATATTATATAAATGTGAGCAGGCCCGTAGCCAGGATTTTTGCAAGGGGGGTGCGGATTTTCAAAAAATGGACCTTTTGGAGGAAAAATTTTCATTTTGGTCGACCAAAAACTAATTTTAGAGGTTTTGAGAAAGTGACAAGCAAAAAAAAAAAAAAAAGAAGGTTTTCAGTAGTTTTTGTGTATTTTTTATTAAAAAACGGCCTACATTTACATGTTTTGGTGCTTTAGATGTTCTTTTGGTGGACATTTAGGGAATTTTTGTGGACCTGTTTTGTACATTGTCAAATTGGGGGGGGGGGTGCGACCCCCCTGGCTACGGGCTTGAATGTGAGAGATTTGAACAGTGATCTTGGGTTCCGATCCTTCTGACAGCAAAGTTCGTTTTGTGGGTTTCATGCTACGTCCACTTAATCACTTCAAATCTGTCACATTTATATATGTGATGACTCACTCCGAAAAGGGGAACTTTGCGACAGAACACTTTTCGAGAAACTGGTGAAAATAGGCAGCAAAAAAATAAAGAAAATAATAAGAATTTCCAGTAGATTTTCTGTTGTAAAATTTGACTACCTTGATCAATTTTAACAAGTAAGGTGTCATTTTAAAGCTTAGAGAACATGCTATAACAGATGAAATGATAAAATCAAAATTGATATCATCTGCAAAGTCCCCCTTTCGGGGTAAGCCATCACATATATCAGTGCCTTGCATAACAAGACCTTGACCCATCTCAACATGCTGTGCACGGACCATGAAAACCATTATAAGGCCGAAACCATAGTCGGCCTCAAAACAAAATTTTTCTTACTAAACATTTGGTCGCGACGTCACCAAATATTTGCCATCGAATTTAAAGTATGAACGGGTAACAAACATTGGGTCCAATGTATATGGCAATTCAATAACATGTGCAATCTAGCGCAAATTTTATTTGGTCTCAACTCGGTGTTGAAGTTATTTTGTTTGGAC
>JXSR01S025687.1:6468-18714 GCA_000969725.1 Ophiothrix spiculata
AGCATGTTGCGCGTACGCGTACATGTAATTGTACAACGCACTACGCGATACGCAGCGTGCAACTAGACGAGATTAATGAATGCGTAAAAGTTACCAACTGTCCAATAAGATTTACAATTTCAACGCGTACTTAACGCAGAGTGTATGAATATCAGCTAACATTGCCAAAAGGAAATTGTTTATCACTCTGATTAATTTACTTAAATGGAATTGCAACTTATTATTTTTTCTCTATTTGTACTTTGCCATCCTAGAACATTATTGGAGGCGGAGGAATCATTCTAATTAATATTCGAATTTAATCGTTTTATTCCAACGACACACTTCATATATATTAGACGTACGTGACTGACTATTGTTCATCCGCAGTCGTAGATAAATCGTTATTTGGTCGTATGAAAAACTGACCGGACAGTATACTGCATACGACTAGGTCGCAATAGGTTGAAATAAAACTACGATGGGGATAGACACTTTGTATCACAGACAGGTGTTTGAACATGATCAAATCTCGTCTAGTAACGATTTTGGTCGTATGACCATAAAAAATTAGTGGAATAAATTATTATACACCATAGTTGCTTCATGTTGCAAATAGTTGAAGGAATTTTCAACGACACTGTCGCAGATGATTCGAAAATGATTTGAAAAACGTAGTACATATCAGTGTGGCCATTGCAATGTATACATCAATCTATGATTAATCGTATCATTTTCGCAACTGCTTTGGAAGTTTGAATATTTTCTTACAGATTTGGTTTAGTTTATCGGCAACTATAATTCAAAAGTTCGAAAGTATGTGTGTGTACATTTTTCTTTTAAGGAAAGGCAACCAACAAATAACTCCATGAAGTTGAAGCGAATTCTTTTGCATAAAATAATAATAAAATAATTATTCTATTCCCTGTCCTTGAGACTCCAGCTTCAATCAGGAAAATATAAAAATACCAGTATAATTGTCTTGGGATGTACTTTGCATGCTTGTGTCAATATTATATGGGATTTGATTTCTATTACCGATGCATTAGAATTCGCCGTAGACAAGCTCTGAAGGGTTCTGTTTGTCGCAGCTGAACTGAATCCTATTTAAGTCATTATTTCAAATTGTGCAATGATTTTACTATTTTTTCATTTTTATGCCTGATAATTTTAATTCTTTTACAATGTATAACCTACATAATTCTACCAAAGATATGTTTTTGATGAAGATATTTATAACCATATTTAAGGTTACGTATATTCGTTTGAAATAAAAAAACAAACCCTGATCTTTAAAATTGTTTGTAGTATTTCATTGATGCACTTGTCAACTGCATAATTCGAGCTTTGTCAAAAAGGCTCAATTAAATAGGAGCAACGATACGTGCAACGAACCCGATGCAATAGAAATCTAAGAAAGAAAATCAAGAATTTAAGTTAGGAGTAGAAAGTTAACGACACGCTTTTTGTGATTCTTTTCTATATATCAGGTGACGGATAAAAATACAATTTTAACAATATTAATAATATGTACTACGTTAAATTAACCAATTTCTTTATTAAGAAAAACGTGTTTGTTTGTAATAGTCTGTGGGAAAAACCTTGATTTGGGGCTTGACTGCAAAATGGAGTCTGCACAATTGTTCTCGACTGATTCTTATTCTTTGAGACCCATAGATTCCAGAAGTGAATGATGCAAAATCCGAACCATTGAGCATTTTGAGAAATCCAAGCTAAAACAAAATGGCTACCAAAACAAGGGGTGATATTTCAAAATTGGTCAAATTTTGCAAGAGGATCAGTTTGAGACCAGTTTGAACAAAATCGGATACGTTTGAAATTTTGGACTCCCATAGGACCAAATCCGTGACCTCTAATATGACCTTTCACATTTTTGGCTATAACTCCACAACCATATTTCAGACATAGGTAAAAGTGTACTTTTTCTGCTTTCTTGTGATGAGAGGAACATGTTGGTGTGGTTTTGAATAAAATTTGACCAATTTTGAAATATCACCCCTTGTTTTGGTAGCCATTTTGTTTTATCTTGGATTTCTCAAAATGCTCAATGGTGCGGAATGGTGCATCATTCAATTCTGGAATCTATAGGTCTCAAAGACTAAGAATCAGTCAAGAACAATTGTGCAGACTCCATTTTGCACCTTTTCTTTTTTCCCACAGACTATAAATGTTTCTTTCATTGAAAACTCAATAGCAGCACATGTAAGAAGAAGCGAGATGAGTTAGTAAAAGACGTTATACAACAGTACCTGTTACTTACCTGTTAATGTGTTTGAGGTTACTAAATAAATGTTTGTAGTTGGCAAATATTTTTTGATCCCATTATTCCTGTACGTCAAAACAAACAAATGATTAATTTTGTAGTTTGAAGCAATACTAATAAAACAAATTCTGAATATTTTATTTAGCATGTGCGTTAATACAAAATTGTGTCACATTCTAGTTTATTATTAACGTGCACTTTTTCTACGTGACTCCAAATCGTGACGTATAATAAATCTTGTTGACGTACTTCATACTCCTCCACCTTAAAATGTTGCGTTACATAGGAATTTTTCTTCTTATACGTTCTTAACAATAAGTTAGTCAACTCGACAATATAATGCATATAATCTACCCTTCAGTGCAGGAAAACTAAAACTATTTTCGCGTCTCCTGCTTCATCTTTTTTGCATTGAACCAAGAACTATATCCTATCATGGACGAGGTAAAGCTAGGAGAGGAGGCAAGTCTTGGAAAGGGGTCACAAAGCGTTGTGGTATAATTGGAGTTGGACCATGAGAAACGGCTTTAAAGTTAAAGATATAACAAATAAAACTGAACTCTCTAAAAAGTTACGGTAAGACATTTATCGTCTATCACATGACTGGACAAAGTACGACGATTATTGACCACAAATGATATTTTTTTCCTGGGTTTTTAACAAAATTATTTGAACATTTAAAATAATGAATTGATATGTGTATCACTAAGCCAGTAATCCGTTGTGGAGGTGTCGAATGCTATATGTTTGTATGAAGAGATTTGCGGTGTCTTGAACTGTTTCCTTAAAACACGTCAATAGTAACTATCGTCAATATGCAATATATCGTTGATAAATATTGGTCATTCTTAGTCACTGAGTGCGATTTTACTTCCTAATAAGGAATTTTGGCTATCCATGATGAGACGATCGCGATAGATGGCAGTGCGTTCAGCGTGAAACGCAGTGGAGCCGCACATTCAAAATCACGGCGCGATGCATAGACATTGAGTATATATACCTCTAGACCATTTCCTGAGGCGTTCAAAGCGTGGGCTCAGCAAAGGACGGGGTCATGACCCCCATGCACTTTTATCTGCGTGTGCGTTGCTTAACATCGCACAACTGCAACGGAAGCAGTGCGTGTCACACGCTAGGTCCGTGTAGCGATAAAATGTCGCGCGAGTGGTGGCGTGACGATTTTAAATTTGTTTTTATTGCGAAGATACTCGAGTCTAGGCCAGGCTGGTAAGATGACGCTTGTTTTGTCCTGAATATGAAAAAAGGTAAGAATTCTGTTCATTTCAGTTGTGTCATAATTTTCTTAGCTGTTTAGTTGTTCATTTTGACTTATTGATGTGCAAATATCGTGCTGTAAATTTAGTAAAAAACAGAAAATTCGGTCACAAGCGAGAGACAAAATGGCGGATATCTGAGAAGCTTATCGAGAGGTATGCAATTTTTTCGAATACATTTGTGTTTTATTTTTATACAACAGTCGCGTAGGAAGTTCACTTTTGGCTCAAAATCGTCCTTTACTGAAACGACGCCAGCAAAGGAATCATCGCCAAACGATTTTTCGTGGGGTTTCAATGGGGTTCTCGGTAATTTATTTTGCTTCGGAGGTTCAGGCTTGAGGCCTTAGGGCGCGATGCAGGTATACGCACACATATAGTACATCTGGCGCGAACAGCTTTACTGGGTTTGGAATACTTCATGTTTGAATAGGGGTGTACGTTTTTCCAATGATAATGTTTATAGTTTGTTGCAATAATTTACATCGTTTTTGGTTTATAAATGACTCAAATTTGTGACTAAGAATGAGAATAAAAGATGGCGATTTATTGTTTTGCCTGTCATCTATCGTCTCATAACGGATGGGCGTACATTATTTTGAGTAATGGGTGCCCCTGGCATAATGGATGGGCGTACATTATTTTGAGTAATGGGTGCCCCCAGGGGCACCCATTACTCAAAATAATATACGCCCATCCATTATGAGACGATAGATGACAGGTAAAACAATAAATCTTATCTTTTATTCTTTAATTATATCATGCGTATTTTATATTGTGATCAAGCAAACAGGAAGACCATCGCTGTTATCATCTCTGCCGTGAAATGCCAATGATGAATCTTGTGCAGATTTGGTGATTTAATTTCTATCAATTTCAAATCACATAGTTATGTTTAGTATTGTTGGAAAAACCCTCAGATATTGTTGGAAATAAACCGTTTTCTTTATACTCAAAATAATGTAAAAGCATTTCAAATCAGTTTTGCAATCTGATAAAAGTCAGTTCATTATCACATTTGTATCTTCATCATGTTCATGTTGTTTCCAATAATCAAAGCCACCCTATGCACTAGATTAAAAAAAGACGTGTTTTCTTAAATGTTTGCTTAACCTCCTTATATGTGTGTGGTTGTTACCTAAATTTATTCTAGTAATACCTCATCACATCTTTCGTATCCTAGTTTATTCAAACTATTCGTTATCAAGCTTCTAAATTTCTAATGCCAGAGAAATCAAAGACCGAATATTTTCAAAGAACCCCTATAGAGTTTGTTGACGTTTCTGTCTCTGCTGGCAAGATTTACATCATAGATTAATAAGTCATTCATATCAAATTTTATATGCTGCCTAAGCTTATTTGAATTAAATATCATACAATGAAATCAGGATTTTTTTATTGTACTGAAATGTAGCGGGGATCTCGAAAAATGCACAAAATGTTAATATTTGTTATAAAAAAAATGAAACTTTAAAACAATGGTCAATAAATCGGTAAATTGTAGTAAAAGTAGCCAGAAAAGTTAAGAAAGTAAAGTTTGACAGTGTAACGCTGTATAATTAAATTTAAGTTTACTCTTAGAGTAAAATATGATTTTATATGTCCATTTACAATATACAATACCCTTCCATGAGCGTTTATTACTAATGCCTTTCAATATTTTGAATAATTCATGAATTCCGAGAAAAGTTCGACACCAATAACCATATTTTGAATAATATAATTGAAATGTTAATGTTCTTAATTTCATCATTCGTTTATCAAATATCCCTGTGTCGTTTGACTTTTTCGTGAGAGTCGTCCCTGTTTTGCATACATATCGGTAATTCAACTTTAAGTTTACATTTATCAAGTTTATGAAAATGGTAAGAGACAGTCACGATGCTATGATTTAGGATAAAGAGCAGCTGATTATCCTGCAGTTTTTATTATTTTTTGACAGAATTCGAAGTCATACTATGAACTAGCTTAAGCTACATAGTAGTTGTTTTCCAGAATGACAGCTTAACCTCAATGGACTTCATAATTTGAAAGATCGTGGTTCGCTAGTTTTATCGCCTTTTGCATTTGAGATATTCTAGTTATTATATCACACGTATGACGCCAGAGACAGGACACCTTTTGTTCAGCAAAACACTATTGAGTTGAAATTGGTAGACATCGACACCGACTTTTGAAACGATGGTAAAAAATACTCAGAATTTACAGAAACCGCTTTAGCTGAAGCATGACACGCCGTGATTAGTTATTTACATCTTACAGTATATCATTCATTTGCAATTTTATTTATAATAAATCATGATGATAGATCATTCGTTGTTTTAATTGCTAGAATCCTTGTAAATGATCGAGATAATTCATAGAAGCGGTGGACTCTAAAATCATATGAGTCAAGATATAGGGGGAATGCCGGAGAAGCATAATCGATTGGCCAAGGTATCAAGCATCAACAAGATATGTTTGATTGAAATTCAACAACTAAAAACATTGTTGTGTCATAACTTTCAGATAAAGATTGCATATTTCTACCTTCAGTGTTTATTAAGCGCACCTCTTTTCCATACCGGTGAGATAAGCTTACAGATGAAGGTGTGAAAATGATATGACATCAGAGACACGATACTTACAATTTAGTATAAAGGTCAGTTCATTGTCTTGAATACGTTTTCTCACTTTTCGCTACAGGGAAATGTCAACCGAAGCTATACCAATCAAAATGTTTGACAAATTGTGTGTTTTTATAGTTGACAGCTTCACCTTAGAGGACGTTGTAACATGTTTGTGGTATTTAAATTTAAACACCTTTGAAAGTTTAATTTGATCACACTTATACTAGAAATAGAGACCTTGTGCTCAATTAAAGAAAAAAAAATCCACGTGAAATCCTTTATACATATTTTAGCACTATCTCTTGTATAATAGCTAATAGCTGATGTTTTAGCTAATAGCTGATGTTTTAGGTCGAATTTGAGATGAAGACTGATTAAGCTGGACAAGTTTGACTAATTCAAATACCCTTAATCAGGTTTATAAAAGCCCTATTCGCAAATGTGTTAGAATATTATAATACAGTCACAAAAACATATTGTTACGAATTCATTGTCAGTTAAAGAGAAAGGTTAATGAAAACTTATATGGTACAGTCGAATTCTGCCAATAATAGAAAGATAAATAATACAGAAAATCTACGTAACAACGTTCACACAGAGCTTCATTTGGTAGATACTCTAAAACTACAATTATGCGCATGGTCATGTCTTTATTAAATCTCACGCCTTTCAATGCTTACTTTGGGTTAACGCAGATTACACATGTATAGGTCACTTAAAGTAAGTAGGCCAGCTACTGTTCACCCTTTTTTGACGGCAGCCTGAGTGAGATGAGCAAAAGTAAAGTGGTATCATCTTAGTGAAATACTGTTACAACAAAGTCTCGTGAGAACGAGGTTTAGCATATTACTTCATACAACAAACGGAACTCAGCTGCATTAAAGAATCGACATCGTATCCGGGGATACTTCTAACGAATTTAAATACAGCTACAACATTTGTATCTTCTACTTGACCCAGATACTCGTCTTTGTAGCGTGTAACTCTATTTCTTGAGTTGCTGCTCATGCTTCTCCCGTGATACGCTTGCGTCTATATTTACTTAAAGGACTTAATACACTCTAAAATGAATGGATAAAAATTACCAACAACGAGAATTTACACAAGATGTGTTGTTTTGCTTACGAATATGTAGATTAACACTTCAAGCGAGCAACAGAAAATCCGGGGGTTTTGATAAATAAGATTTTGAGAAAATTGCATCAATCTACAAAACAAATGTAATATTTCCTACAAAAATGCATTATATCCTTACATCTGCAGAGTTACACGAAGAAAGGTAAAGATAAATAACGCCGAACTTTTTTGTCAAGCATCAAGGTGTAAATGGAATATAACATAACACAATAGTAAAGAACTATACAATTTATGTACGTCATGTGACATTATGTTTCGTCATTTTAATCAATTCTTATGCCAATCAAAAGGTGGGAAGCAAAGTTAGCAAACCTCATTGGCGGGAGATACGTGATAAAATAAAGCAGGTGCTGAAGGAATTCAAACAAAACAAGAGCAATTTAGACATAGCTATGGTGGCACAGCTTCTATCCCATCCTATATTCATTTTAGAGGTCTTTTATTCAAAATCTAATATCATACTCCTGTTTGTGCTTATCTGGGTTAGATGGCAGTTATATATATCCCTGGATATTATTATTATTATTATTAAAACAAAAGAAAGAGCTGAAAATAATGATAATACACAGCATTTATAGAGCGCCTTTCAACTTAAAAAAAATTGTGCACGGATTAAAACTGATTTTGACCTGGATAAAAGAACCAAATCATAATTTTATGTAGTAAAGCAGATCAAATAAGCTTTCAAATGCAGAAAAAATTATAGAAATCGGATGAAAAATAAAAAAGATATGACCAATTTTGTTAGTACTTTAAGCTTTTATCATAATGCCATAACCCGTAATTGTGATATGTAATATCTTGCTTAACTGTGTAAATCCCATTGGAATGGAAGAAAAAGAGACGTACTTACAAATAATTCCATTATTTTTTTCTGCATTTGAAAGCTTATTAAATTTGCTTTACTACAATAACAAGAAAATTATGATTTGGTGCTTTTATCAAGGTCAAAATCAGTTTTAATCCGTGCACAATTTTTTTTGATACACGTGGTACTGTATTTGCATTCATATTGCACAATGCTTTACAATTCCTATCAGTTTTCAAGTCAATTTTGCGTTGATACAAGTAGATACACGATGACTATCTTAGTTAAATCAATCTGACATTTCTAAAGCCTTTCGAGGCCTGCAAATTAAGGAGACGGATATTTTCAATATTTTGTATTTTATCTTTCAATATTACATCACAATAACAGTACCAACATATCACATAAACGATATTTCATGCGTTTAATAAATATTCTAAAAGTGTAGTAAACGTTGGAATTGTCTTAAGTAAATCGTATGCTACGTTGTAGTGCATACAATATGGTAATTAACTGTTAGGTATAGGCCTAACATTAAATAAAACTTATACAAAATATTAAGAAGACAAAGGTGAAATACTTGATAATACAGGCTGCATCATACGGTAAAACATATAAACATACGAACAGAGAAAAACAAAAATGCTTATTATTTTGCAATTCTGTTAATGGTTGACACATAAATTTGAGTCAGATAAGCTGGGATAGACAAGTCATACATTGACAAGTCACGTGCTACCGACATTCAAATCGATATTCCTACTCGAAAACATCCCGTCTGAGCAGGTGAAATCGCACTCGATTTGAGTCCCTTGCGTTTTACTGAAAAGTCTATTTGTTGACTTCTCTGCTTCATGATAAAAACAGAATGCTCCTGTCTTATTTGTTTACCTGTGGCGTCTATGTTTGAAATATTATGCTCTGTAAACAAAACGTCCGCAGTCTATTTAAAGTAGATTTAGAGTTAACGTGGTTAATGGGCACCCAACAGTAAGAATCAATTTCAAATCAAATTAGTAAATCATCAGATTATTTTTACATACAGAAAATATCTTATTTTAAATTGGACATGATTCTACATATGGCAACAAGAATAATTTACAAATGATAACCAATCTTCATACCCAATCTTAACCATATATGAATTGTTTAGTGCAATGTGTAAGCAAGCATCTGTTCTCGGTCACTCTATATCTAAATAATGATGCATTTTTAATTGCATTACATAATAATTAAGGAAAGTTAAAAAGGATGTGCTCTCACGATTGCTTCAATGAATCAAAGATATTGGGTAGGCTGTGATGTTAATGATTACATAACAAGTGCACATATAATGTGAGCATTGCCCTGTTTACTATCATAACATCCTAAAAGTTTCGGCATGACTTTAAAAAATTGCATTAAATGTAATGGTTTGATAACCATTTTTTGACTTTGACTTTTAGACCATTATTTGACTATTATTTGTACTGCCCATTTCTTTTACGATTTGTTTTGGAAAAAATAACAATACACATAACTATTCTTTATCTCTAATGAGAATCTATGGCATATCTGAACAGTTATCGACATCGGAAACAAGATACTCATACAAGATAAGTTCAAAAAATTTAGTGTGATTTTGGTCTAACAAGGATCGATTAAGTTAAGAAAATAAAGTTAAAATATTAAAAGTCTTTGTCATATGTACTTTGTCGGGTACAACAGACAGCTTATCATTCACCAAATTTAATGTTACTTTGCAACATACTTGCTGGCATTACGCAGACGGTAGAAACGTTTAGAGGAGCGCAATATTTCGATACTTTGTCTGACAGGTTTGCTGTCTATTTTAAGCATTAATTAATCACGAGTAAATCCCCTGGGTATTTCATTTACTAGATTGCTTTAATAGCTTTAAAATGAAAGGAAGTGTGGCTGTTAATGAAAAGGAATTGTTATGTAGAAAACCTATTAGAAGTGAAAGTATTAATCATACTTAAAAGTAACGACCACTTTATGATACAATGGTTACTATCATGAGTGATGAAAAAGACCAATGAGATTTTTCCCGTTCTCGTATTTTAGGTTACTGTTGTATGTTCTCTATGTTTATCCTTAATATTTTTTTTTATTTTATAAATGTACTGTTTCCACAGATATGTTTCAAAGAGTTTAAAGTTCTCCGTCATTTTATACTGACTTTGCATAATGTATAATATGGAAATGATTTACTTTCAAGACACACTTTTCTGTGGAATAAATTTACTTTTTGATGGATAAGTCTGTGGAATAAATTTAGTTTTAATGGATTAGTGTCAAGATAGCATTGCGAGACAAGCACTTGAATTCCTTGTAACATATTCTCATGTTACGGATTGAAAATTAAGAGTCAACACGTTCTGGAGTTTGGTGTAATTTGGAAATCAATCTGGTATTAGAATGAATGCCCCATCTGATAAATTATATTCTTTCTCCATTATCATTATACATGTATGGAGGATTAATTCCATAATGTTTTGATGGAACTAGCGATATACTTGGATCGTTGTCTATTGCACATATTACACACTACATTGTAATTATGGGGTTCTCAAACACATAGGCGGCATAAGCGGGTGGGGGTGGCGGTTAGGGGGGGGGGGGCATGTCCCCCTCAATATCACGAGGGGGACCCCCTCAAAAAAAAAGAAGAAAGAAAGAAAACGAAAGGAAATTGAAAAAACTTGAAAAACAAAAAATTTGCGCGCTTCGCGCGAATTTTTAGATATTATGTTAATTTCCGGTAAAAATTTGACATTTTTGCGCAAATTTCAAGATTATTTTAACAATTTGTGGCTGAAATTAACCATTTTTTTCACACGCGCATTACAAAAAAATCACAATTTTCCTCCGACCAATTTTTGCTCAAAAATATTAGCCGTATCCCCCCCCCCCCTAAAATTTCAACCATCCGCCGCCACTGCTAAAACAAAATTGATTGATATACTAAAGGTATATGATATTTCGGCCAGATTTCCTCATGTTTGATGTTGTTGGTGTTGAAATTTGTAAAATCGACTAAAATTATATTTTGGTCTTCAAAATAGGAAAGTCCCGCTTTGTCAACAATCTCATGAGAAAAGATCCAAGACCACCTGGGAAAGACTACATCAAACTTATGACAGATGATACTGGACTTGTAGCCCAAGACTGCGGACTGTAAGGAGGATAGAGTGCTGTGATGATAGAGTGCTGTGTGGCGACACACCACAATCATGACAATAGAGCTTCCCATTGACTTACTGTACAAAATGGCTTCCTAAAAACACCCGAGAACTCAATAATAAAGCAACTGGTTGCTTCAACACTGCCTTTTCTCAGATGATTATGATCTCTTCTAACACAAAATGATGATAAAAGTACACCTTCAAGGCAAAAATTTCAAGAAATTGGTCGCTGAAGTATAACGCCCCCTATCACTGAGAGCCGAATTTTGTATTTCCAGAATCAAGCGCAAATTAAGGAAAATCCTTTAAATTTTACCAAATTAGTCTGGAGATTAAAAATGGCACCAGAGCATTATGATTAGAACAAAACATTGACCAAACATATTGCCCTTCCATACGTTTTGAAGATCTGTTTTTAGAAGGGCAGTCAAAGCCAACAGGAGTGTTTATCTTTTAAGAAGTCCTAGGCAAGGAGGCAAGCAAACAAAGTTGTAACTATTTTAAGCCAGTTATAGTGACTTTATTAAAGGAGAATTGCTATTGCCAACACAGAAATAGCAGAAAGTTTGGATGGATAATTGTTAAAATATTATTTACCATGTTTACCAGTTGTCAAAAACCATGACTTTCACTCTATTGAGTGATCAGAAACAATGAAAGTTATTGTAATTTGCCTAGCGTTGCCTCCTTTATCCTTTACCATTTGTTTGATGCAAGAAAAAATTGAATTAAAAAGGTAACAAGTTCTTGGTTCAAATCTTACAGATTATACAGAGAAGGGTTTAGGAATTATAACTCTTATGCATATCTTGATCAAAGTTATCATCACTGAACATTTGTAACAAAGTACGGCATACAATCTCTAAACCACTTTTGGTCATTCTTTTTAATGTGGGCACCCATAAATGGTGGATTTGTTACATGGAGAGTGATTTATGCATCAACTTTTGTCATATCATTTCAACAA
>JXSR01S025692.1:52966-63034 GCA_000969725.1 Ophiothrix spiculata
CCCACACACACCGAAAGACCCCTTTTTACGCAATTTGTCACCGAAAGACCCTACATCCGAGGTGCTCGGTGGCACTCGTACTTCACTTCCATATGTGAGTGCCCTACCGGGGGTAACACAACAATAAGACCAGTGGTTGCACGCATTACGGCACCGTAATTTACTGGGATGACTATTTAAAAGCTCTGTCACACATCACTGTATTGAGCCTAACCGTACGAATAAAGGCTCTGTCAGACATCACCGTATAGAGCAAAACGTACGAATAACGTACAAAGGTTTCACATACTTAACGTGTGCTAAACGGACCACAACCGTATGAATAACGAATTAAACGTATACACAACGAACAGACCGTATGGATGACGTATTGAACGTACTTGTAACGAACACAAGACGAACAACAATGCATAAAACAGAACAATAGTGGGATAAAGTACGTTAGGCATACGTTTTGCTCTATACGGTGATGTGTGACAGAGCCTTAACGTACAAAAGTTTCACATACTGAACGTATGTCAAACGGACACCACCGTATGAATAACGTAATGAACGTATTAAATCTGACGAACATATAACAAACAACAATTTACGAAACAAAACAATAGTGGGTTTCAGTACGTTAGACGTTCGGTTTTTCTCTATACGGTAATGTCTGACAGGTCTTTTAGGGTATGCTTTATATCCTTTATTCTCGTTGAATGACATTTACCTCCTGAATATAGTATGAACACTTATCGGGTGAATCGAGTATTGTATAATCTCCAATACTAATTTGATGATTGCTCTCTTACGGTTTAATAAATTTTGATGGATTTCTGTTACATTCGAAAACATGCAACAGCAGTAAAGTGTACAACGTCGAAACCATTAATACCCCTTAGGCAGTTATAACGATGCATTCAGAGTGTAACTTTACAAATTTGTAATTGTGTAACGCTTTGTGGATTTGGTTCCTGTTTAAGGTGTTTTTGCAAAGTAGGTCAGGGCACTTGTACATAGTATCTTTTAAATAAATTATTCCCTTAGTATAGGGTTTAAGAAATCTAAAAGTGTAACACCTACTGCGTTTACACTAATTTCACAGCACCATTCGTTACTTAGGAGTTCGGATGTTCACTGCTAGAGTTTGAAGAAATACACTTGGCAGACTTTCAAAATGTTTGGCATACTTACGGAGATAACTCGAACTACCAAAAATTTGAAACAGGTTGTGCAATTCCCTACATGGAAAACAAAACTCTTGATAAAATTATGACTGATATTTCTAGTTTCTATGGTGAACCCTCCAAGCTCTCGCCGCTGGGGAAGAGTGATCACTGTTGGCTAATTCCATGATCTTGTATCACATACATGAATTTTTCAAGTTCAATTCTGATATAAAAGTAATACCTGAGTTAAAAGTAAACAAGTCAAGGTCTCAGGAACTACTTTTGTTTTTTTCCATAAAGCAAATAGAACTTATTTTATGACTGGTACAAGTTGGATGTCGCCTTAGTAACATTTTACCCTCAAATTTGCACCAAAATGTGATTTGGTACTGAAACAGAGAAAAACATCTGAGGCTTTTCCTTATTAGTGTATAAGAAGCCCAGTCTCTGTGCTCTAAAGTACAATCGCGTTTTAGTAATAAATGTTAATCATAGCCGAGTAGTGTGTTGTTGGAATTTGCCGTTTGCAGATGTCACGCCTGTCACGAAAAACATGAAAAGTTTTTGCTGTGTTTTATTAAAAGGTCATGTTTTGGTGAAACACCAATATCTATCTTCTATCATGGAGTCTACATCTGCAAAGAAATAAACAAACATTCAGTGATTGCTTATTTCTCCACTATTACATCTCAAAATCGGTCACGCCTGTCACGAAGTCGAAATCCCGGAAATGTTTAAGTCGCCATTTTGAAAAAAATGTGCATGCTATAAAACTCAAACTTAAAAGACATGTTAGAATCATCATTTTCTGTCTTAATTGGCAAAAAAAACCGACGAAAATCTGTTATTTAGAACTTTTATAGCAAAATTTTGCTTTTTGGTGGCCATTTTTGCCATAATGCAATTTTGCCTAATTTTCCAATCCGAAAGTGCTTTATGACTTCATAATTACGTAACGCCTCGGCCGATTTTGATGATCGTGGTATCGTTAGATAGGGGAGGATCATACCTATCTATTATTAGCAAAACCAAGTTCATAGGAGGTTCCGTTCTAAAATATTAGGGTGATTGCAACAACCCTTCGTAGGACGTGTTGCAAAAATAGCTCAGGAGGACAAGGGTTAAAGCTCAAAAATAGATTAGACTTGCATAATACAGTATCAAAACTGTTGAAAATAAATCATAATCATAAATAAAGACGTTATTAAACAACAGATCCATTGCTAAAATCAAGTTTTACTAGGTGTGCACAAATGTCACGCCTGTCACGTCACGCCTGTCACGAAATGATTTAGCCTGTATTCTCCAAGTTAAGAGCTACAGCTCCAAAAGTGAAATGTTTCCTGATTGGTTCCTCAAAGGAGATAAACAGGAATCAAATCTCCCGTGGGAAAGAGATAGAATTCAGCATTAAACCATATTTTTGAAAAGGCAGTGTCAGTTTGGGTCACGCCTGTCACGGACACTTTGTGTCCCCATTGTGAAGACAGTGATTGAGTTAGATTAATTTTTTCACTTTTTGCATCCAATATCGAATGTTTACTATAACATATAGGAATATTTCCGTGGTATCGCCTTTAGATAAAATTTACCAGCTATTCTGAGAAAAAAAGGTTCATGCAAAGGTCACGCCTGTCACGCTGGAATTCGCCTGTTGTATATCTCTCCTACCAAATCTACAGATTTCCTGCCTCTAAGGCAATCCAAAAGAATGTGCGTCCTCTTACTGACTTTGCAAAACGTGCATTTGGTCAGTGGATAACATCTGAGGATTGGAATGAGATGTATTCAACAGAAAAAGCGGAAGACAAGGCTTCTAAATTTGAACACATCTTGCTTGAACGTTACAAATTACATTTCCCTCAAAAAGCAGCCAAGATTAGGTGGGAGGATAAGCCATGGATAACTGATAAATTGAAGCGAATGATGAAATCACGTGATAAGGCCTACAGTTGTGGCAATGATGAAAAATACAATTCTCTTCGTAATGAAATCCAAAGAGAAATAATCAGTGCTAAAAAGAAACACTATGAAAGTAACATCCATGGTCTAATGACCAATAATACTGGGGAGTGGCACAGACATATAAAGATCTTAGCGGGGTCAAAGTCATCATCAGCCCCTTTAAATATGGATCATCTTGCTAATAACAATCAAAAGCTTGCTGAAGTTATCAATAAACATTTTGCTAGTATAGAGGTGGTCAATGTATTCTCACACTACAGCTGAGCGAAACGCCTTTTTCAGTCCAGTGCATGTTTAGCCCATATCAAAGAAATGTATATAATGTTTAATATTGTCAAACTATATAGTAAAAATATGAAATCCTGAAAATGTCCCGAAAAACAGAAGTAATTAAAAAAAATAATTGAAAATCTCATAGCTCAATTTTGACAAATACGAAACCAGTGGCGACACTTACGCCCGGGAATTTATAACACAGAATGGGAATTTTCACTCTGTCAATAAAAAGGATTACCACTCATATCTGCATCGATCTTGCCTAATATTACTTGTTGTTATTGATTAGTACACTTCCGTAATAGGGCTTCATTTTCTAAGCGAAGAGGGTTTTGCAGTTTAACAACACAGGTTACTGCTAGGGAAATCTGACGGCAATTCTAAAGTGTGGAGAAATTAATTTCGAACAGAACTCGGTTTATTTTCGAAGTTTTTTTTTAGAGTATAGCATATACAATGTCATTAAATCGGATGCTATTTAAAAAAACTCACTACAGATTTTAAATGTCAAAAATAAATTATTAAAATGCCTTAAAAGAATTGGAAAATTGATTTTTCTGTCTAAAAAAAAGAAGTAATTTCCAAAATAGAGAGTTCGCATATCAAAATGACCGTATTTAGAAGAAAAATCTAAAAAAGTCAACTTGAAATATATAAGATAAAGCACTATCTAGAAAACCGATCACATTTGTCGAAATTCACAAGATTTCAGTATAGGAAAACACGTATGAACATTTTTCGCAAACATGGTATAGTCTGATAGGGGGTAGTTGACTGAATTGTGTGTTTTCATTTGTGTTTGTATCATAAAAGGATTACCTTCAGGCTCATACGATAATTGAATTGATTTATTAATAAAGTGTGAACTATAAACAAAGTAATATACATAGTATTTATTAAATTTGTTAAATGCACTTATTTTAAGTTTACCATGATGAACATGGGTATATTTTTAATCCCTATTGCACAAATGGAACGGTCCCGTTGAGCATGCGCATATGACATTTCTAAGGACTTTTTAATGAAAAAATGAAAAATGACCCTATTTCAAAAACTATTTGCTTTTTTTCAATGTTTCTTTCATAATCGTGTTCAGAGTGTAATTATCTTTATTTTAATGTATTATTTGTCACAAGGGGTTGTATATATCTATTTAAGCCGTGTGTCGCCATCAGTCACCAATAAGTGCCAAATGTGACTTCTGCTGTTTTTGACCCCAAATTATCAAAATATCCTGAATAATTAGTAGAACACCGGCTCTACAAAACATATCAAGGAAAATAAAGGTGTTTCACATTTGTTTTGCCACTTAAAATTACCCTCGGAAATTCGATTTTTACCGTTTGCGTGTTGACCATCTCTAGCTAGTATGTGCAACCAAATGCCAGTTTTGAGTATGGATCAGCTGCCTGCATACCGGCCCACCCTGCCACCTCCAATCATCACTCCTGGTCAGGTTTATAAAAGCCTGAAAATAATAAAAACTAAAAAAGCCACACACCCTAGTGACGTTCCATCTAAGATTGTCAAAGAATTCGCTGTTGTATTGGCTGATCCTCTTTTTCACATATTAAACTCTTGTTTAGAAAGTGGCATAGTCCCAAATGTTTGAAAAACATCTGCTGTCACAACGATCCCAAAAGGTACCAAATGCAAAGACTCTTGATAAATTGAGGCCCATTAGCCTTACGAAATTGCTTGGTAAAATTTTTGAGAAATTCTTGGCTGATTGGACCTTGGAAGGTTTCTCTCCACACATTGACTGCAAACAGTTAGGGAATATGCCGGATAGCTCCATCACACATTACCTGGGTCAATACTGTGCTTAGTGGAATCGACAAGCCCGGTCATTACGCCTCGCTATGTGCAATCATTTTACTAAGGCATTCGACAGGATCAACCATAATGTTGCCATCAAGAAACTGATTGATGTTGGTGTTCGGCCGTCTTTTCTTGACTTCTTGACCAATCGTACTCAGACTGTCAGGATTCAGGGCAATATGTCTACACCTCAATTAGTCTGGGGTGGTGTTCCTCAAGGGACAAATTTTGGGCCTATAATATTTTCTGCTGTGGCTAATGATTCAGCAATTGACGCCCCCTTCGTTGGAAATACGTGGACGATTTGACCCTTTAGTGAAATTGTGTGTGCTAAAACATAATTGTATTCCTCAACTTCAGAAGGATCTTGACAGCCTGGGAAAGTGGTGCCAAGAAAATGACATGCTTCCTAAGCCTGAGAAGTGTCATGTGATGCATATCAGCTATCTAAAGAACACTCCTGATATTCCTACTTTCCTTTTAAAGGGTAAACAGATCAGTACCACGGACAATTGGGTATTTTGGGTATAACGCTGCAAAGTAATCTCAGCTGGGATATCCAAGTAAATCAAATGATCTCTAAGGCTGCCAAAAGAATGTATATGCTTTTTGTCCTTAGACGCTTTATGGCCTCTGCATATATATTGACCTCGGTTTTAAGGATGTATTTGCGGCCCATTCTTGAATATGCCAGTCCCTTGTGGCATAGTAGCATTACTAAACATCAAGCTGACCAATTGGAACTTATTCAGAAGAGAGCTTGTCGCATCATCCTAGGAAACCAGTACGAATCCTACGCAGAGGCTTTGAACAAACTTGAACTCCGTTCTCTGGTCGAAAGACGTGAACATCTTCTGCAAGGGTTTGGCCAAAGCATCCTCAATTCTGACCGCCATAGGGCTATGTTACCTACTTCCAAACATGCTAGGCATGGTCGTTATCTTAGGACTTCAAAAAAACTTGATCCACCCAGATGCAGTACCACCAGGTTCAGAAAATCTACAATTCCAGCTGCCGTTGACAGACTAAATTCCGAGTATTTCATTGTGGTTATTCATAGCGTTTGTACAATTTATGCTTTTGTACCTATTTAATGTCTTGAAAGCTTATGTTTTTGATGTATTGTGTATTGTAAACCAGTTGTTTCAGTCTCTGGACTGCATTTCTGGTATTTTAAACCGTAATAAATAAATAAATAAAAACGCAAACGAATATAACCTAGGGATTTTGGGTGGTTTTAAGTTCATCCTTTGCGGTCATTTTAGCGAAAAAAGAAGGTACCACCAAATATATAGGTACCCGGACAATAAATTGGCAGGACTGTAGCATTCATGACACCGGTTTGCAATTCAGCTCTTCATTTATACAAAACAAACACACGCTGTCAGCTATTTATAAATTCAATAAATACGTATATGCTAGCTTGTGTGCTACTATTTCGATTGGAAACTAAGACTAACAGCAGCAATATTAACTGTAATCAAATGATTCATCCTTGTTTTCTTTCCCTATCTCGCATTCTTCTTCAAGGTCTTGCCTCTTATTGGCTTTTTATTTCCTCACTAGTCGATATTACGAAAAACGCTGGAAAAAACAATTATGGAGAATTCCACATAAATTGATTTCAATTATGATAACCTATTTGTTTCAAAACAAGACTAGATTAAATTAAATAAGAAGACTGATTGTTTTCTTTATTTGAATGAGTGCTTTACATAAGAGTTGAGTGTAAGTAAAAAATATATATACTATTATGAGTGAGGTGCAGGATTTTAGTCTTTCTTGACAAAACTTTCCCATTCTATGGCAAATACTCCATTCATTTTTTTTCAAGAACGGTGCAATTCTACCAATAATACTGCACATGATGACTAGTATACTCCAATATTTGTTTTACTCGTCCGTCAATGATGTTATGGTTATCAATATCAAACACATTCAAAAAGAAAAGTTTGGGAGGACACTTTAAAGTTAACCCTTTTCTCTAGAGGAAGTTTTTTTTTCTAAAATGGTCGCCAAACTCATTTATTTTGAATACATCCCGGCTTGCGAAGTTTTTAGAAATCTGATAATGGGGTCGACACCTATGTTACCAGGGTCAGGGACATCCAAAAGACATGAATTTAAATGCCAGTGTCATATTATTTTCAGCTATCTTGTATTTCAAAATGGCTGCCACAATAAGCAAGAATAAACTTTTCGTCGGGTTAATCTTCAAGGGCCTAAATTCGCTTTTGTCAAAATTGAGTTGTTGGTGCGTAATGTAGTCCTATAATAAATGTTTCATGGAACCAAACTGTTTTCCATAGAACTTTCTTTCAATGGCTCATTAGCACAAACATCGGCGTTTGTTTACAAAAGTTTAAATGTATAGTTTGTTTTCAAAACGGTCTAAATCCATCTGATTTTCTTGAGTGATTTCAGGTCCTAAATGTAAAGCAGCAAAAACCTGAAAACTAACTTTACACAACACGAAAAACAATAAATTTAGGCCCTGCAGTATTTGCACGCAGCTTAACCCTAGTTATCCGCTGGGGAGGGGGTTGTTGCATCCCCCTACGATTTTATCCTGCTACGTAAAAACGCCAAAGCAACCGACCCCAGGCATTTGGGTAAACTCTTTTACATCATTTGCGGTTATTTTGATGGAAACCTTAGGGGTACCACCTAAGGTAGGATTTAAGTTGGCCGTAGGAGGGTTGTTAAAATATCGGAAATTTTTAATTGGCTTTTTTTTTTAATGTATGCATGCTACGAGTATAAGACTCAAATATACAAGAATTCAACTTCAACTTAAGATTTATTTACAATATCACAAATATCACAAATATAAAATACATTAAAATTAGCATAAACAAAGAAAGACCCGAAATATGCATTAGCTTGGGATAAATCACCTCTTAACTTATTTTATCAGATATATTCATTCCTACACCACAAACCTTAGAAACAACTGATATTGAGACAAAATTCCGGTGCTCAACGATAAATGTACTCATTTGTACTATCAGGAATCACCACGTGTGACGACAGTCTCTTGAAAGCAGCCACGGCTATACAAATGTTTCCATTTTGACGTCACGATATCGATTCAAGAAGTTAACATTTTCAATGCTGAAAGGTTTTTGCAGATGAATATCGTAACTGCATAGTCGTTCTAGGGAAGTTTTTTTGAATTATTTAATCATTAGTACAATCTTATGACCAAGCCGAGATATTATATTTATCAAGGATTAATTTGATACCAAATACATCAAAATCAATTGAGTTGGATTCTTCACAATGACGAAATTAGGAATTGCAATGTACATGTTCAACAGTAGCAACATAAAATGAAGTCCTCATTAATAATTTCTTTCGCCAGTTTCGCATAACATACTGCATAGCGCGAAAGGTAATTACTATGCACAATACCGATCCAAAACCCTCATGCATCGCGCAGGCGTAACTGCCAGAATTAAACAGACCGACACGAAGTATATTGTTTTGGCCAAACCCATATTGAACTCAAAGACTATAAGTCAACGTTAAATTTGCATTTGCGCACAGCAAGAAGTGTGGCCGAGTGGTCTGAAGCGCCGTGCTTGACACATTTGTATCAGACCAATGTCATATCCAGCGTCATATCATTTTCTGCGGCCGAGTTCGAGTCCCCGGGCAACCTTTTTTTTTGTCTTCACTTCTTTTCATTTTAAACGTTCAATAGAATTATTTAAGAATAAAGACACCGAAATAATCGGGTTACCTTTTTGTTTTTGTTTACAACTTTACCGTTCAGGTATTCATAGCCTCAACACAGGCCTTCCGATGGTCAGTCTTGCATACACATGCTGTCTAATTGAAAGTAAAGTATTCAATACCATGTTTCCATTCTTTATTGGAATTAAGTGTAGCGGAAACAGATATTTTGTTCCACTGCTAAAGGTGCGTTTAAGGTGCGTTTACATCTGGACGTATTGGCCCTCGACGTAGGGTAACGTATTCCAGAATCACAATACGCTGGACGACAAGCAAAGAGTAAAGATGAAAAATCAAAGTTTGTTGACCGATAGTAACGAGTATCAACGATACGACGGCAACAAGTGACGAGTGGTTGCTGATAATTCATGACCTATGATCACAGGGCAAGATAACCAATTAATATTTGTTTACCCGAAAAATGGTTAACTTGGATATTTTGTTTATTATTTACGAATTTTACTTTTTTGTGTGTAAAAACATAACAAAAATGTACTAGAATACTTAAAGTGTACTCAAATGATGTTCAAAATGTGCAAATTTCAGTATTGTACTAGAATTGTACTCGATTTATACTAGAATTGTACTCGATTTCTACCAGGAGTGAATATACGTGTTCAAAACAACAACAACAAAATAATAATCTATTGTTATCTCTGAAAACCCTTATGCACACATTTACTGTCATAGGAGTATCTGAAACACATTTTAAAGACAAACCTCATGAACATTACAACTTAACAGGCTATAATTTTGAAAATATTAACAGATCTGAACGCAAATCAGGTGGTGTCACAAGGCTTAAGGTGCGTTAACATCTGGACGTATTGGCCCTCGACGTAGGGTAACGTATTCCAGTCCAGTCCTTTGTTTCCTGTAAAGTTATGATTAGCTTCTACATGTACATATTATTGCCTATTGGTGCAATTGTTTATTCCGTTCGGAATGACAGCCTTGCCTCTTTTCTATCTAAATAATAAGAATAGTACAACATAAAAGTATGCTGAAAATTTCACCTGATCTCATTTTTCATTTTCAAGTTGCAAACTTTTACAGCATCTTGAAAATTCTCTATGGCTACTGTGTTGTAATTATTGCCGAGCCCCAACTGTAATCA
>JXSR01S025697.1:3829-17970 GCA_000969725.1 Ophiothrix spiculata
CAAAAAGTACAGATTAAGTACAGTATATTTGAACAGGGTAGACAGATAGATAGATAGACAGACAGACAGATAGATAAGCGCTGGTCACAACCCGTAGTGCGTGTTTTTGTTCGCACGTTTTTTGAGAGGCCACGTTCTCACGTAGAGAGCAAAGTAGCGTAGAAGCAAACATACGGAGGTCGTACGTCACACACGTCGTTCGTACGATTTGCGCACGATGTACTTGCGTTTTCCGCAAGCCACACTTGACTGGTCGGTGCGTGCATCGTACGTTGCGCACGTTGTCGGTGCGTTGTCGGTGCTTACAACATGCGTGCAACGTACGAATTCCCTGCGATTGCCACTTGATCGTACGGAGACCGTACTTACACGTACGATGTCCTTATTTACACGCACGTTGTACGTGCGTGCAAGTGCCTTGATGCATTCTCACTTCAATCCTGAGACTTATTTTTAAGTCTAAGGGACTTGTTAAAATTTGATATTTAAAATAATTCTGTCAAAAAAGACTTTTTTCAAATAATTCCTGTAGATTAAAAAAGTAAGTAGATTAACCCTCGTCTTACCGACGGGGTGGTGGTTGTAACCCCCTGATATTTTTCCCCGCAGCATAAAAACGCAAAAGCAACCAACCCCAGTTATTTGGGTAGTCTCTAGCTTTTAATCCTTTCCGGTCATTTTGATGAAAAAATTAGGGGAGGGTTTAAGGTGGGGTTAGGGTAGGCTGTCAAATTTAGGGTGTAGGGGGTGGTTAGTGTAACCCCGGGAAATTTTATGTCGCCGTTATCATTTCTCTACTTTATTTGCAAAAAAACCTGATGAAATTCCGTTATTTAGAAATTTTATAGCAAATTTGGTTTTGGTCGCCAATTTTGCCAAAATTCCGATTTTTCTACCTGAAATACCTTTATGACGTTATTGTTATTGGCCGATTTTTGTGATCTTTGTATCGTTGGATAGGGGAGACCATACCTATCTATTGATAGCAAAATCAAGTTCATATGGGGTACCGTTCCAAAAAAAAAAAAAAAAAAAAAAAATAGGGTTGGGGTTGCAACAACCTTCCTTTGGTTAGACGTGCTACTAAAAAAGCTTAGTTAGACGAGGGTTAAAAATAAATCGACAAAAGACTTATAAAAAACAAATAATAAGCACACGAGAGACTTGTGTTTTAATGTAATAGACTTGGTTTCAAATTCAGAACGTTTTTGTCATTTCAACAAGTCTTCATAGGTTCAAGTCTTGGTTTTAGAAAGTTAAATCTTCTGATACTGGAGAGGGAAAGGCAACAGGTACGACGATGAAGGTGATCATGACGGTTGGTTCCCCCTTTAGGCTTAGGGTTTGAGAGGAGGAGGCAGTTTGGGCTGTACGAAACGTTGTTCCAAGAGCTAGATTGCAAGGATGATCTTGTCGGACCCAAATCGATCCACACCTCTTTACTGCTCAGATGTACTCCTCAAATTACCAAAAGCGTAAGGTGTTCTTTTTTAATAATTCACATAGTATAAGAAATGCTTCATTTGACTTTGCGTTTGATTGAAAAAGCGGACTTAAAATAAAATATTTACAGTCATAAAACAGTCATGACCTTCCTATGCTGTTAATCGTTAATCTGTTAATTTTATGATAAGAGGGAGAGCTGAGAGACACCAGTGACGTGGACGCAGGCGATGATGGTTTCATGCATGGATCAAGGGGAAATTTGGACAGTTGCTTTTGGTAACCTAGACTAATTTTAGTTAGTGACAACAATTGTGCATTTTGGGGCAGACGCATGACATTTGGCATGGTGGTAGATAATTTAGTCCCACACAATATTAGATATAGAACCACCTGCACAGGTCAAGGTCATTTAAAGGTCACGAAAGGTCATTTGAGGTCAAAATTTAGAAAAGGTACTTTTAAATGGCTATATACCCACTTTTATCATGTTTATGGTCAAAACTTACATAAATTAGCATAATACTACTGTTAAATTGTTCTAAAGACAAGAAGATTGTTATACTACTAAATCTATAAACATTTTAGCCTGTATTAACTCCATTTCAGCGTGAATTCAATGGCAATAAAAATATCTACGCATACTGTACCTCTCTACTGTACAGGTTAAAGTACCGTATTTGCGATTCGTGTTCACGGCATATCTATTTGTCCTGTTCATATTAATCTCTTGAGCATTCTTCACCACCACAGTAGCAAAGAGCAGTATATTTTAATGATGCCTTTAAACAGTTACATCTGGCAGTACTTCCGATGTACAGTTGATTTCTACATGCTTGAGTGGCTTCTGAGAGTGATCAGTGGCTACAATTAACGAGGACACACACAGAATAACCCTGCTCAAATATCGATAAATCCTGACATATACCAAAAGAAATCGTCCTTGATGCGTATTACGCCTATCGGGTACAGCGTGTGCAGCATACTTCATCGTGTGTCCTCGTTTTTGTACACATATACAGTTCAAAATAAATAAGGCCAAAAAAAAATATTGTTTGTTTGCCCTCCAGTGGAAAAATTAAAATTTTGGGTCGGTCGGTCGGTTAATCTTTTTTTTTTTTTTTTTACTCTATACATGTCATTCCATGGATTTTATCATGAATACCAAGCCATGCAGGGCTTAATCAAAAATTGTGGGTCATTATTTAGAGGAAATATGCATTTTATACTACTAAATGTGACTTCACACTGCTAAATATTACGTTTTACATCAAAAATATTGAGTTTTCATATTTTACATACATGTTTGAAGAAAAAAAACAAACTAAAATCGCGACCCTAATTTTTGGCATTTTAGGGTCGGTCGCAGAGGGCAAACAAACATAATTTTTTTTTGGCCTAAGTCCCCCCCTGGGTGATGACCATTTTTCTGGAAAACGGTTTGACTCTTGAAATTGTTTCAAAATGTAAAATGTAGGCTGAAAGGTTGCAAGTTCAATGGGCAATAAAAATTTGCTCAACACACAACCATCTTCTTAAAATTTTGCCATTTGTAAAATTTAGTCACGAATCAAAAGTTGTTTTTTTATGCCATAGGAATATGAAAAATTGTGAAAGGTCTTAAAAACTTTATGAAATGTCAAATCCATGAATAAACTTTATTCAAATGGTTATCACATGTAAGGATAAACAGTAACAGACTTGTTCATGGCTGATGGAACATCATTTGAAAGGGTTTATGGCTGAATGAACACCAGGTTAAACTGTAGATGAAAATACTCTTTCTTTCACAGGGACTTAACAATGGATGTGTGATTATTGTCGCACTGTAGTTTAGCACGGTCTTCCAGGCCTTCTTACATTTCTAACCTCTCCTGTAGCTTGGAATTTGTTTCTTAAATTTCGAACAGCCTTCGGACATACTCCCATCCTTCGAGCAACCTCTTTAACAGACACCCCTTCATCGAGAAAGGCTGTTGCCCTAGCTCTATCTAATAGGCTTAATCTTGGCATCTTACATGTAAAAAATCACCACTACTCTCTTCTTAGAATTTCTAACAGACTACAACACTTGAACCACTTTTATTTTGGACCAAAGTCTCTATAAGGATAAGAACCACCTACCAGTACTCTAATCAAAGGGATTATCTTTACTTTCTTTTGTTGTTTATTCACCCATAAAACAACATCACTCTATGTTCATTCAACCCTAAGCAGGTACTCAACAATTTATTCCACACAGGCAATAACCAATTTATTCATGGATTTGACTTTTAATTAAGTTTTTAGACATTTAAAATTATTGTTTCATATTCCTATGGCAGAAAAAAACAACTTTTGATTCTTGACCACATTTTACAAATGGCAAAATTTCAAGAAGAAGGTTGTGTGTTGAGCAAAACTTTATTGCCCATTGAACTTGCAATCTTTCGGCCTACATTTTACAGTTTGAAACAATTTAAAGAGTCAAACCATTTTCCAGAAAAATGGTCATCACCCAGGGGGGGGGGACTTATTTATTTTGAACTGTATATTATTAGTATCTACGGCGCGCATTAAAGTGGGATTATATTTATTTGCGAATGAAGAAAAGCCTCATAATTTCCGCCTATTTAGTGTTGATCAAAGTATAACTCGGTTTATCAGTTGCTCGGTACCAGTAGCTTGGTAGATTTGAGAATTGGGAACATGATCAATGCGCTTGATGTTTAGCATGATCCTGTAGCATGATGTTGCAAAAGTATTGATCTTACTCTCCATATTGTTCCATGATTCAAAGCCAAACAGAGAAGAAAATCATTACTTTCATTCCAACTGATATTCTTTGACATCTCAATATGCGTTCCAGCTTCCAGAAGGCAGACCAGTGAAGGGCCTTTCGTCTAATAAGGTCTTTGAAACTGGAAGCCATCATACACCAAAGATATTTGAAGTCAGAGACATGATTGATACTATCGCCATAAACTTGAAGGGATTGTAGTGTATTGCAGTTGACAGTCATGAACTCCGTCTTTGGTACGCTGATGACAAGACCCAGTTCTTTAACTGCAGCTGCTGTTTTTGACAGCTGTGTCTGAGCTCTAGGGAATGAAGGCTCCAGTAGGGCAATATCGTCAAAATCTAAGTCATTTAAGACTTTGGCTGGGTATCTCCTAGACTGAAGTGGATGTATCACCAATCCGGAATCTGTATCTAATTAGTTGCCTTCCGCAGTAGTCTATCAGCACGATGAAAATAAATTGAGCCAATACATCTCCCTGCAATACCCCTGTTATCCCAAAGAAAAGCTCTGAGATGTTCCCATCAACCATAACAGCGCTTTTAGAGTTGTTGTAGAGGACACAATGGCTTTCACCAACCTGTCTGGGATACCATAATGCCGTAGAACTGTGAACATGATCATCCTGTTGATCGAATCAAAAGTTTCTAAAAAAATACCACCATTGCATTGCCCCATATTTATCCTCCCTGGTAGACTGCTCGTTTTATGTGTTGGATGAGTGCTGCTTGTGTTGGTGGTAGGTATTTCCTTTAGTGCTCTTGACTTTTGAGTGAAAATGAGTTATCGTGCTAAGTTCACTGATTTATCTGAGCTTGTGCGATCATACAAGATGACAACATACCATTCTATTGCGGCAAGAGCGCTGCTTGTTATGGCTTAGGGGGTTGGTGTGGGGGTTGACAGTGATATAAAAGTGGATGCCACCTCATCAAAATGAAGGAGCTGATGATTTCACGGGGCCTTATGATTTGGTAATTCTATACGCAGCAATATATAGTATATCCTTGCCTGTGTACCAAACGCGATCCGTTCATCCAACTGAAGTTTGTTGACGGTTGTTACTACTAATACGACAATGTCTGTATTGCTTTCTTTAGGCCTTGCTTTGATGCATCATATGCATGCATGCATGAGTATCCTTGTGTCAGCCTCTTCGTGAGTTGAAAAATTAGGGCGTGGGGACTATACTGCTGACCTGTTGAGATAAGAAATTAAGTATCTCTGTTTTGTTTTGGTCAACTCTCAGTAAAGATTGCCAGTTACCAGGGATAGCTGATGATGCATGTACACTTTCTTATGCCACATCCCCTCTTTGATCTTGCGGTTGATTTTAAACTGTATTCGATATATGCACCCCACACTAAATCTATGCGACTCATATGCTGCAATTGCTTTAACTAGGCAAAAATGTAATAGTCACGTGCCAAGCCGGGAAATTCAATTCTTCTTCCCGCTTATTTTAGTGCAAGTGCAAAGAACCCGCTCACTACTCACAATAAATCACTATTTTTGTGAAAATAAAGAATAGTTGTAATTGATTAAATTCATGAATGTCAATATAAAACTCATATCTAACGCATAATATAAAGTAGATGTTATAAATTTTATCATATAAGCGAAAAAAGAGAGATTTTTTGACTAAAAAGTTTTCGAAAAAAATCTGAACATTTTCACTCATTAAATATCACATTTGCACCTCAGAGAATTCTCCTTTTCGACAACCAAATATACCTATGTGTACTCAAGAGCCTTCGGAATCCTACAGCTGTCTAAACGGTTGTACATTTATATTGAAATACCCTATCCACTCGTTCAATTCAACTATTTTCCGACTGACAAACCTTTAATTTTTTTAAATACTCCAACTTTTTATATTTTGAAAAATCACTCTACTCTATGATAAAGCATTATAAAAGTATTTTGACATCATTTTTGGTACACTGGTATGAAATAACCCAGTGCTACAGTGACATACATTCAGAAAATACATAGTTGAATTGGACGAGTGAATAGGGTATATTAATTAATTTTTTCAAAGAGTTGGTAACTTTTGACGTGATGACACTTGGCTTGTGCAAATAAGTACCGAGACTACCGTACCTGTGTTCTGCATAAGTTATATGGCAGGTCACTAGCTACACATGTACAGGTTAATTAGATGCGGGATATGACAGATATGGCGTGTTATACATCGGGCGGACACGTGATAATAGCCAGCCAATGGTTTGACAGTTTGCTGCCTTGCCTAGCATACTTAGGTGGAGTATGTTTACAATATCTGCTCCATCAAGAATAACCACATCAACCATTGGTCTTTGTTCTGGCAGGGATGGTTCTGTTGACTTGAAACTCGGGTAATTCAGCTTCTAAGCATGTTGTTAGATCTGACATGGTTCGACTCCTCATAATCATGATAATACTGTTTTGACAAAGAGATGGTGGCCAGGCCTGATTCTCATGTTCAAAGAATTCGTCCAAATGGCTATCTCAAACTTGGCAGAATACGTTTAACCTGGAAAAGAGAGAACAATCGAGGACCCTAAAACCAGAAGAGTACAAACTGAGAAAATGGTACAAACATCATATCATTTGTGTTGTCTTGAATGGTATTGCTGTATCTCGCAGTGACTCTTACGCATGCTCTGATCATCAAATTACTACAAAACTTGTACAGAATTTAGAAATGAGAATTCTGTAGCAGGAAATTGACACAACTCAATTTCAAGATTTTGTGACTTAACCCCCTTTTAGTTTTAGGGTCCTCAATCATTCTTGAGAGGTAATATTTGGTACTGTTTTTTTACCAGGGGAATGGAATTACAGCAAGTTATTCTTCTTTATGATGTCATTAATCGGTGTACGTCTATCAAACAATCGAACATTTGCATGGTTGTTATATTGTTCAGAATCGATGCGCTGGTACGTACCCCCGGGGGGGGGAGGCACTCAACTTTGAAAGTGGTAGGTATGTCAGGCGCGAAGCGCCGAAATTGGGGGCAGGTGAACTGATTTTCTGTAAAAAATTGACCTTTGAAACCGATTTTTTGGGTTCTAGTGAACTGAAATTTTGACCAAAAATAGCCTCCTGAGCTGAAAATTTTCGCAATTTTTGCAGTTAGAGCTAAAATTTGGTAATTTTTCTCAAAAATGGGGTCAAAAGAACTGAATCATGCTGAAAATGGGAATCTAGTGAGCGGCCTGGCGGCCTGAAAAAGGGGGTCTTGACCGCCGGACATATATACCCTACTCCCATATGTGAGTCCCCCCCCCCCGGGGTACGTACATCTTTGTTGACAATAGCTAGGTTGCGCAAACTGTCGTTCGGTCAAACCGAACGGAAAACAGCCTTATAATAGTTTGTTATTCATGAATATTCGCATGGGTAACTCATGAATAACAAAATAATTTACGTTCGGTTTGACCGAACGACAGTTTGCGCGACCTAGAATATACTTTGTGTCAAGCACAAGCAAGTCGGTGCTGCCTTTCATGAAAGGATTGCCCATTTCCTTCATAGATAATGTCAGTTGCTTAACATCCTCTGAAAATCTCTGCTGTATGTATGCTACTTGTCTGTGAATGAAGCCGTACATCATTATCTTTATGCCTCTTAGAAGATGACTTAAATTCATTTAAAAGACGAGCAAGTTCTGGGCCTGTGATCTCCATCGTAGAAGCACAGATTCATTACCAAGAAGACCAATTGCTCCCCCATCTCCTTCCACCAAAGCATTGTTTTGTTCATGAGCTGACATGGCACAAAAACACTTTTGTGATTTGACAACTACAAACCTACCTTTAATAAATTCGGCATGTAGGGCTAGGGTAATTGTTTTTTTTTTTGTATTTATACCCTGTGCTTGGTTGTAGGATAATTTACTTGTCGGCAACGTACAGAAATGATGTACATTTCTACCCAACACCATTTTGAAAATATTCTCTGGCTACATTTTGATGGTTACTCAAATATTAATCCATGGAAATAGTGAGCACGTTGTTATAACATAACACTAAATAGATCTTCTGATTTTATTAATTAACTTTACCAAATAACATTTTCATTTTCATTGGTAAAAAGTGACACTGATAAGTTATCAATATTCATAAGATGTTCACATTTTCTCCAAAAAGTTTTGATGTCATCATTTGTGTGAAAATGACGTCAGACCGTTTTTGACTTTCCATTATAGTAAAATATTTAGTAATAATTTTGTCATTGCCAAAAATATTATTACTTCTAAGGCCGAAAACGTAATCGGCCTCCGAACAAATTGTTCGCTACCAAACATTTGGTTGTGACGTCAAAATGACGAGTGACTCAAAACAAAGAACTTCAACACCAAGTTGAGACCAAATAAAATTTCGCACTACATTGCACATGTTATTGAATTGCCATATACATTGGACCAAATGTTTGTTACCTGTTCATACTTTAAATTCGATGGAAAATATTTGGTGACGTCACGACCAAATGTTTGGTAGGGAAAATTTTTTTGGAGGTCGACTGTCGTTTCGGTCTAACAGTTTGATCCAAATAAAGGTATTATAATCTTTTTTGTCACAAGCAGGCCTGGTCACAAGGATTAATTGTACACACAAAAATTGTATTTCAGATTTTCAACTCAATTTTATATAGGGGGACAATCATCATTTATGAAATGGTTAGAACACTTTTAGTTTTTATTTGGTTGGTTGGTCGGGGAGGGGGAGGGCGGGGCAAAACATGGGCCTACAACATAGCCTAATGGTTTCTTGTTGGTTATACAATATCATCAGTAGGACAAGTTACAGTTGCTAAATGTCAGGAATCTCTCATCCAAAAGTACTAACTGGAACTTGGAACAAATTCTAGTTCTCTTTATGTAAGATTTTTTAACATAATGCGTCATTATGAGCTGTAAATGTCCATCAATTACACCAAAACACAGATAATTCAGTATTTACCTAGATGTAACAGACCCATATATCAATTGGAACAGCAATGTCAAAACTAAGATAGATATGGGGCATTTATCATTAAAAGTTAAATGACCTCGGCTGACCCCAAATGACCCCATTTGACCTTGAAGATGATTCCTGCCAAGGTGGTTCTATATCTAGAATTTATCAGTATACATCTGTGAACCACTGTACCAAGTTTCATGCTTCTACCCCAAAATGCACAATTCTTACAATAAATGTCACTAACCATGCTAACTGCTTAGCTATAGTAGAACACCGAGTTGACAGAAGAACTCAGCTATATGAGCTCCTTTTTTTTTTGGCAAGAACGAGCAGTTGATTTTATCTTTTTATGCCTTTTCCTTATGAACCTATTTCCATCTCCTCGTGATCCGACCCATCACCATCTGACTCCCCTGGACAAAATCGAGTACAAATATAGTACAACATTCCTAAGGTGCACATTTGGAACATCATTTAAGTACAATTTGATTCATTTATAGTACACAAATGTGTACTATATTTGTACTAAAACTGTACTATAATTGTGTTCCAAATGTGCACCATAGGAATGTTGTACTATTTTTGTACTCGATTTTATCCAGGGGATCGCTCCTCCTATTCTCTTCGACTATCTCATCTATCGGTCGTTTCTTTGAGGCTTCTAAGTTAGCCAAGTTTGGAGCTACAGCTGAATTCATCCTTGTTCGAATATTTGGCATTTTGGAGATAAAATTTTGACACCTGTATATATTCGGCACAAATCAGTGCGAAATCGGTGCGCAAAACGTACGTTGTAGGTGCCGAGCATGTGCCGACTCGGTACGGTGAACGTTAGTTCTTGGTGCTCAATGAACTGTTGAACAAGTCAATGACAGAGTAGGCACGGAGAACGTACGTTCAACGTGCGGAGCACGTACATGCATCGTGCGTCGTCGGTAGAGGACGTGACTGCTGAAAAAAATATCAGACTCAAGAAATTCGTACGTTGCACCAAGAAGTTATCATAGACTGGAGTCGGTTCGAGAAAAGATATTCAAGGATAATAGGTGTTTCTTTTGTTCCATACTTGAATTTTCTATGTTATAGCGTGTTGGCGGTTAACTTTGAAAACAACCATGTTATATTTAATCCGTTTATAACACAAAGAAGCATGATTTAAAACAAAGATATGACAAAAGTGCACTCCAGGGCACTTTGTGATCAGAATAAATGAAAAGAGGGTGGTTTTACAAGAATTTTTATACCAAACTGATTAGCGTACGATAGCGTACAGTTAAGATATTTGTAATTGAAACGGACAGCTCTAGTCCATTCGGTATATGTTTGCAACTTACACAATAATAAAAAAAATGCGGTTGTAGGCGTACAAATGATGAAATGTACTGTGATCATGGAGATCAAATAGGTCGATAACAGCTTTCCGGTAAACAGACTACACTAAATCATGAACACAAGTAGTGGACATTGGTTCGACTAATCGAGTCTTTTGATTAGATATGTGCTCTCAGACGTCAATACAAAAGCGTACTTAATTTGCGTTTGAATAGTGTTAGTAATAATCGGATTAAGTACGACATAGTTGATACAATGGGATACATGATCGAACCGACTCCAGTCTATGGTAACTTCTTGGTTGCACGTGCGTTGCACGTACGATGTTCACACGATGCATGTGCGTCCATCGTACGTGTGGTAAAAACGTAGCAAGAACGCAGAAAAGGTTCCTCATTATAGACTAAAAATGCTACGTCGTTTCTGCGTGCTCCAAAATCGGTACCGAGTCGCACGATTTTCCTACGTTTTTTGCACGCAGACAGCACGTACGGCGGGTTGTGACCACCGCTATAGACACATCATGATTCTGTAAACCCAGCACTACAAGCATGGGTTTTAATAAAATAAAAGGTCTTACTACTTGGAACTGCAAACTTTCTCGTCTTTTTAAGCCTCCTATCAGATTGGATAGTTCCTGGTTTACATACTTTACAGTTTAATTTCGGTCTTGGAAGTCCTCATCATCATAGCTCGACCTCGCGTCAGTAAAATCGGCAGCAAAACAGCAGTGTAATAATGTAGCTGTTACAGAACTTCAACCTACCTATTATAGATCGACTCAATGCCAAAACACGGCATTTTTTAATACCCATGACCGGGGTACTCCCCTGGTGGATCTGCAGGCTGCGTCTGTCATTTGGTCACATTTTTAAATTGCCGTTTGTAAAATAACCCTTTTTTCTTTGTTGAGCCATTTCATGATAATATAGCGTCTTGGTTCGATCCAGGTCGATCCACGTCTCTTTGTGGTAGAGACTTCACTTCATTTGTCAGCCTCGGTGTCATTTTAAACCGAGTCACTTTCACAAGTTTCCGTTACCCAGTAAGGCGCTAGTATGTGTTTTTGTTTCGTTTGTTCAATGTTTGTTTGCATGTTCTTGTTCTTGTTTTTTTACAGAGCCACGCGTTTCTGTGACAATGACCTGCTTCCCTCCCTTTTTAAGTTCAACCGTTTACCAAATGACTACTGTAAACGCCAATATTTTCGCGCTCAGTTATTTTCGCGCAAGTCTTAATTTCGAGTAATTTTGAATCATTTCGCGCGCTTTTATTTTCGCGCTTGTGAATTTTTTAATGTGCGGCGGTATATAAATACTACATTTCGCGGTACATTTAATTTCGCGCTTTGAGAATTGAGCGCAAAAATTAATGTAGCGCGAAATAAACCACTTATACAGTACTTTAAGGGCTCTACCAAAAGACTCTAAGGGGGCTGGCATTTTCTTCAGAAGGGGGTGGGTCCCAAATATACTGGGGGGGGTCATAGATTTTTTGACATGAAAATGGGGGGTCACAAAAATATTTCATGAAATGTAGGGGGGGTCACAAAATATTTCATGGTTAAGTATGCACGAAATCGCACCATTTTGTGTCCTATTTCAAAAAACAATTCCGAAACTGAGGGGGCACATCCCCCTCAGAGTCCCCCTGCAAGAATTGTCAGAACAGACTGAAAACATTAAGTCACCGCCCCTGCGAAAATTCAACGTCAAATGTCATTAAGTTGATTCTCATTCCTTCAACATGTTGCACACAGTTGCGGGGAGGGGGGGGGGGGCACAAAATAATTGGTTATGTTGGTAGGGGGGGTCATAAAATTTTCAGCTCTCCGATAGGGGGGGTCATGAAAAAAATTGCCGAGTCTCTCCGCTTTTTTGGGACCCACCCCCTTCCGAAGAACTTAAATTGTATACTGAATAGTATCATTTTCTGAAACATTGTTTTCTGAATGCCCTCTATAGACTCTCTATTTTGGTTGGGGAGTACATGTATACGCATTTTACCTGATAGGCACCTTCCTATATGTGACCGTCCATCCCAAATCAGCCGTTAATGCCACCTCTTGCCATTTTCATGTTTTTAATTATTTGCAAATATCATTAAATGAACTTCACACGATTTCCAGAAGTCAAGTTATGGTCCGTCAAAGGTTGTCCGAGAGTAAAACGTATAATTGAGATAAACGCGTTCAAAGATCAGTAAGCCCTATATTTTCTGTTGATTGTCTTAAAATAATTGGTTTCACATTTCCTATCATTTTCTTGAAATGAAACTTTGCTGGTATTTTGTAGTAAGCACAAAAATTGTGAATCTGCCAAAAAATCAATTTCGGCAAATTACGACCTTGATATGTATTTTAAACTGTAGCGCAAAAGGAAGTTTCGAGCATTTACGGCTCATACGGGATGGACAGCCACATATTCACATGAAGCAGGCACGTATGAAAGAAAGGGAGTAGATCCCCTGGCCCCTGGGACCCATATCCCAAGGATTTGTATTATGCATGGTCCAATAAATCTCAATGACACGTAAAGACTCTGTAACTTCATTATTAGGAATTATCAAGACCTTTTTACAATCAAATGCACTGTCTTGAAGGTTGTGCGGCAGAAACATCATAAAATCTAAATTGCTATTATAAAATCTTGGAAACATTTTTTTATCCAGAAATAAAAATCCTTTTAAAAAGGATAAGGCGGTTCATTGTGTGTTACCTAAGAAAGGAGAGCATTTATAATGACAAATTGCCTTTTCAGGAGATCTTTTTCTTTTGATTTTTCTGCAATCTATGATGTGAAAGGAATGTCTTACAAACAAATCTTTGGCTCTTTCTCTTTGTATAGCATCAGTAAATACGTTTTAGAGAAAAGCCTCATACCCAAAATCAACACTAAAATAAAATTTAAATTTTTGACTTTTTTGAAGGTTTTGATCAAAATTGTCCCGACTGTTATTTTCTAACATAGGAAGTGTAAATCATCCACAAACAAAATTTCACAATTTTGTCCAATGCCCTTAAAGTCAATAATGTAGAAGTGTAAAAGTCATTTTAGCCATTTCTGTGTAAATTTGTTTTGGTTGTTTGATTTTGCTAGTTTCTAAGGTTGATTAGAGCATTTCCAGAAGTATTTAATTCTAAGTGGAATCCAGACTAGTCCCTTTTTAAGCTATCCCACCATGGAGGTAAATCCCACACTATGACATTGACCATGACAAACGCAAGGTGATGAATTAGAGAGGTGCTGATAAAATAAGACTAAAAAATTGCTTCAAGTTTCAACATTAGTCACCCTACCAACGTCGCATCAGTCTTGCAAATTTGGTTCCTCGTCGTTGTGGTAGCTTGTGGTCGTTGTTAAGATAAAACTGAACAATGACTACAAAGGAGAAGTATGATATGAATTCTTATTCATGCATGTTCGCACTGAGCTTAGGCCGAAACCGTAGTCGGCCTCCAAACAATTTTTTTTCCTACCAAACATTTGGACGTGACGTCACCCAAATATTTGCCATCGAATTTAAAGTATGAACGTCACGTTCCAATGTATATACACTGTTAGAACGTTGGGCAAATAATTTACCCAACGTTGGTTCAACTATGAACAACCCAACTTCTGGGTAAATAATTACCAACGTT
>JXSR01S025701.1:0-19506 GCA_000969725.1 Ophiothrix spiculata
ATTTTATCTTGCATGTATATTACAATTGCAACATGCTCATTTTTAGTACGGTATATACATACAAAACACACACTCAAGTACTGGCACACTAAAATTCAAGATCGCCATCAATTTACAGACAGTTTAATTCTGTTTTAGTTGTAAAAGGCTAGAGCTGAGTTTAGCTAAATTGTCTATTTCCCCCTAGATCCAAAACGTATCCCTACTAGCCTCAGGCAGGGATACTGAAAGGTCAATTGAACTACTGTACACACGAAATAACTAAGTGATTTACTCCTTTTAGAGTGCACAAATAAATTTACCAAAAGCATGCAAGTATATTCTCACTAGTATTTACTAAAATACCAGGCCTGCAGCTTCAGTTGAGTTTAAATGCATGATTTTGAAGAAAATTTGTCAAAATCCAAGATGGCAAGTCACCATGTGGTCTGACAAAAATGTTGCCAAATTTGGTTTAAAATTATTCTAGCATTATAAAATACTCAATATTATTCTGAAGGCATTGTGGATCATTTCAGTGAAGGTTAGGGTCGTGCATGTCAACTTACAATCCCTATGGACCGAGGAGTAACCCTCTTGTCAAATTTTGTCAGGTAGTCAAAGAGTTAGCAACCAACTAGAGTTAGCAGTGTTTCATGAATATGGGCCAAGATCTTTTTAAGTTTTGAAATTAGAAACACTGTTTTCACACCTTTTTTGTGCTGGCACAAAAAATTAAAGCAGGTAAAGAATTGCAATTGTCTCCAATATTCCTCAAAATCATGGAAAACTACTTGTAGGTTATATTACTATAAACATGTTCTACCGATTCATGTAACAGTAACAAAATATGTAGGTAAAACATTAGTGGGAAGAATCTAGACCAGTCCCTTTAACAGACGTTATGCCAAATTTTTAAAATCTTTTGTTTAATTTTGTAAATTGTATCAAAACTATCAACCAAATTACATGATTTGAAGCTAAAAATGCAAAATCTGCTAGTTCCTGGGTATTGGTCACCCTTTGACCAACATGACATATCATCCCTCATGACAAAAACTGAGTTATACCACTTGTCTGATATTATTTCCAATCAAAAAATAAAAATAAATTAATCCGAATCTAAATCTGAATCGGATTGTTAACACATCCATGGTTGACTTGCAACCACTTGATCCTTCTGACATAATATTACGAAGGATTTGAATTTTACCAGTGTCAAATTCCTAGTAAGTACGAAGTGTTGTTAAGCTTACGTCTTTGTGAGATCCAGTCTAGCTACGAGCCAATCCCTATGTAGCTACGATGCATCATAATTGTTTAGTGAAATCGACCCCTGACCTATCTCATGCAAGGCTAATAGGCCTATCATGTGCTATTGAACAATTTCACAAACATGTGTTGTATATGCATTGAACAAAAAAATATCACAAAACCAGAAAATGTTATTTTACAAACATTTTTGGTCCTTATAATGTTATGAATGAATTATATTTCCCCATGTAAAATTCCTATTCCTAATGATGCATAAAACTGCTCGCTTATGAACAGTTTGCATATGGGTTGTGAATTTACATTCAAAATCCTTTAAAGCTTCATTGCATCATAATATTGTTTGTAAAGTTGTCTGCAAATCTAAAGGAACATCCCAGCATAAAATATTACTAATATTTAAGATCATACATTTCATTAAATACGTATGAATTTTCAAACAGATATCAGGTCTTCTTTGATTCAAATAAGTATTCACAAGTTTTCATACCCAAATACTGTAAATGGGCAAATTTTCGCGAGGGTTTAATTTCCGCGAATTTCGCGAATCAACATCTAACCGCGAATATAACACCTCGCGAATACATTCATTTTATATGTAGGTCTATGTACTAAAGCTTTGAAACGCTAATTTAACACGCGCGGAAATGTCGTGATTGTCTGATTTCGCGAAAAATTCTGCTCGCGAAAATATTCCCGTTTACAGTAGATCATGGCTAATGTCTTCAATTTACAAAGAGACAAAATCAAATGTAGACCTGTATGACTTTCAATCAAGAAATTGAGGACCCTAGAACCAGAAGGGGGTTAAGTTACATTTAATACAAACTGAGAAAATGGCACAAACTTCATATCATTTGTGGTTTACCTCATTTGTGTTGTCTTGAATGGTATTGCTGTATCTCGTAGTGACTCTTACACATGCTCTGATCATCAAATTACTACAAAACTTGAACAGAATGTAGAAATGAGAATTCTGTAGCAGGAAATTGACACAACTCAATTTTCAAGATTTTGTGACTTAACCCCCTTTTAGTTCTAGGGTCCTCCATGTTTCAAACTTTGTGCATTTACATAAATGTCTTGAGTCAACATTGGTTATGGATTGTTATGAAAATTAAAGTATTATTGATAATATTAGGCCTTTACAGATATTTTAATTAAAACTTTGTTGATTACTTAAGATTATACTTAAAAACAGGAAAAGCACCAATCTTTGTAAAATCCTTCTGAAAGACATTAGTAATATTATTTTTCTTCATAAAAGCTCAAGATTTAATGGAATGTATTTTGTTATAAAATTTGATAGCCATGCTGGTGGTTTTAAACAATGAATGTAGAAAAGTCTTACTCCATCAAAATTCGGAATAAGATTGTGCATACAAAGTTGGTTTTTAACCCTTGCCTGTTATTAAAATACAGGCCAATGAAAAGAGATATATGCATATCAGGTTTTTTTTCACAGTTTTTTGAGCTTGCCAAAAGGTCAAACAAAAATATCAAACCATACTATAGGCCAAACAATCATTTACTTGACAGTGTGAATAAAAATGCAGGTTGCAGGGCCCATTACTAGTAATGCAACCAAGGAATTTATAAAGGGGAACCGATACTCTCCGCCATCATTTTGATTTCACCGCTGTGTTAATCCTATGGGACGGCAGCCATCTTGGATTGTTGCTGAGTGAAGTGAAGATTTACGCGATCTACTTGGATATCGGGCCAAACTCCGAATACAACCTGAGGTACAATAACTCTGCTCCATGAGCGACACAAGATGGCGGAGAAAACTGGTTCCCCTATAAAAATTCCTTGAATGCAACCCAGTATTTTCTTCCTGTCATAATCATGGATAATTTTAACATTCACCTATAATGTTTTCCATCATTCCTTGCCCTGACCATAATATCATAAACACAAATCCAGAGTGCAGGGCCCTATTGCTTGTAAATGCAACCCTCAACCTGTATTCCTGTTTACATTGTCCAATAAATTTTTGCTTGGACTATAAATACATCAATGCAAAATAAGATGAAAAAACTGACAACTGTCTCATGTGGCGGCATTTGATGTTATAGTGGAATCCGGTTAACACAAAATCACTGGGGACAATGATTTTAGTTTGTGTTATCGAGATTTTGTGTTATCCAAATGAATTCACATAAAAAATTCACATTTGGAACAAAAAAAACACATTTTGTGTTATCAGGGTTTTTGTGTTAACAGATTTTGTGTCACGAGATTCCAATGTTATTCACATGTAGCTACTTGCAGTGCCAACAAATCTGTTTCAAAAGGAATGTGTTTCAAGAGTAAAGTCAGTCACGCTTCTTCAGACTATTATCTTGGAAATAGAACCTTGATCACAAGAAGGCAGTTTCCTTTAAATTCAATTTGAACCTCCTGCATACCTAAACCCAGCATATCCCTCCAGCTCTCTTCCGTGTATAAAATAATCTTGACTTTGTTGACATATTCTTTGATTTTTGTGTGTAATGTTTGAGATTCAATACGCATTGGTACTGGAGTTGGTCCTCCAAACCACTGCCCACCTCCAATGTAGTATCCCACACATCCATCCAGCTTTCTTCCGTGTATAAAATAATCTTGACTTCCTTGGCATATTCTTGAGTTTTTTGTGTAAGGCCTAAAAGAATTGTTGACTTGCCCTTTGCGACCGACCCAAAGATTGCAATATTTAGGGTCGCTTTTTTTTGTTGGTGAACTTTTGCCTATCTCAACAGTGCATTTGGTAAAAATATCATGATATTTGGGTTGAATTTATATTTGCATGTAACAAACATATATCCTGAATAATTAAAGCACAAAACAATGAAAACATATATATTTAAACCATTTTATTAAGTTTTTGGTGTCCATTTTCAAGGGGACAAAATTAAAAAAAAAAAAAGATCCGACCGACCGACCCCATCAATTTCACCATTAAAGGGCAAGTCAACAACTTTTTTTAAAGGCCTAATGTTTGAGATTTCACACACATGATATTAGAGGTGGTCTTCCAAACCAGTAACATCATCAAGTTTCCCACAATATGCATCCAATTGCACTTTTCAATGTCAGCAATACATATTTGGAATGTTCTCAACATCAATATCAAAGATTTAAGACTCTTTAATATTTTGGACTCATTTGAATCCAAATTAAGTCTCTATAGCCTATTTGGATGGACTACTTTCACAGTTTTTTGTCATTAGATTCTGCTTCACCTAATGCGCTAAGATTTTGATGTAGAAGTCTTCATACATACTGTTATATATGTATACATGTATATTTCCAGTCCAAGATATTTTGGCACATGTCATTTTTACCATCATTTATTCCAGCCATATCGTTGAACCATTCTTGAAAATGCCATCCTTGCCTCTTCTTCACTATATGTTTTATTAGCATTGATGTCGTCAAGTTGTGCGTTAGGATCAGATATGATTTCAGATCGGACTTGAACTAGGAGACCCTGTGAAATGGATTGAATACAAAAAGTGAGTGATATTATTCCGAGTGGTTAGAGCTTGGGACTCAAAAATACAGAGGATCCAGGTTTAATGAGAATGAGTGTCTCCCATAACCAGGAGTCAGAGTCTAATTGAACTACAAGGAATAAGGCGCAATCAATGATTTATTGATCGCACATGTACAAGTACGTTCTACACAATTGAATAGGAGCTAGGACACTCAGTCACACGGACGCTGTATTTCATTACACTGGCATTTCTCCTTATTTCCCAGGATAAGGAGGGGGACATTCCCATATATTGGTACACATCATGTTCCTGTCAATAGGCCCTTTTTCACTGGCTCCCCCTGATCCCCACTTTTCCCTGAGCTGTCACCCAATGACCCCCTATTTTTTTGAAATCCAATCTTATAACCCTCTTCTAATTTTTTTATGGTGTTTTTCATCCATTGCCCTGGTGTTTTGCGAACCTATACCGAATGACCCCTTTTTTGCTAAATTTTATGCTTACCGCTTTTGAAGATAAATAAATCCAGGTTAATTTTTTTGAGGTTTTTCCTGTTCACACTTAATAATCAACCTGCTCGGGACAAACAGGCACAGTGTGAACATGGTCTTATATATGAATTGCAAAATTCTTACTGTATTGTATTAAACTGCACAGGTACAGCCCACAACCTATTTTGTTCAATTAACTCATGCTGAGAATAATCCAGTGTCTCATAAAAAAAAAAAAACACTTCCAGCAAGCAGTATGCGTCTAGTTACAGTGCATTATGGTGAGAGGTATAAGAAGAATTTGTACATACCTCAACATCATTGGTAGGCCTCCAGCCTGATGTTGTCAATAACTCCATACATATACTGCCCCCTATTGTGATATGGCCTGAAAAGAAAGAGATACAAGAAATTGGCATATCAGTCTTGAATTGGTATCTAATTAAAAGATTTTTTACTTTGAAAATTTTGCTGACTAAATTTAAAAAAAAATCTTGCCCTACACATTGTACGCTAAACTTCAAAACCATGGAATGTTGTTGGTTACCCTGCCATGTCTGCATATTGCTCTCCTTGCTATCTGGGAATGAACCACATGCTTTAACTGTTTGGTATATTTCACATAGTAACATGCAAGTGATGGCCCAATCAGAATTGACTCAAATTGCATATCAATACAGTTTCTTGGGACATGCGTAGCCTAGCGGATAAGTCCTTGACTGTTAATCACCGGGCATTGAGGGTTGTGGGTTCGAATCCGGTGGGCGGCGTGTGTAGTGTCCTTGAGCAAGATACTTACCCTAATTTGCTCCTCTCTACCAAGGTGTCAAATGGGTACCGGCTTTCTTCAACGCTGGGAAGGTAACAGACCCGCCTGTATAATACAGGTCGTCCCTTTACCCTTTTTTTACAACTTCTTGTGTACAAAAGCCAAGGAATTTATATAAGGGAATCTGGAATCACCGCCATTTTGTTTTTTGACTGCTGTGTAAATCATATGGGATGGTGGTTCATGGATTGTCGCTCATGGAGGGTGAGTTATTGTACCTCCGGCATTTTATGTCTCCATATGCCACACTTCCAAGTGTCTTAGACGGAAAATTGGCTTTGATCAGAGCCATTACATGTTCCTTGCCTTAAACTTTTGTACCACTGATTTTGACATTTCACTGGTAATATATCAACCAATATTTAGCCCACCCACAACTATGTGGTTTACTTTGAGGGTTGTGAAGGACACAATGATACCTTCAAGGCATATTCATGTCCGTCAAGGCATGAAAAATGGTAACTTAGTGGGTTTTGGACTAAATATTGGATGATTTATTACCGCTGAATTGTCAAAATCGACGGTACAAAAGTTTAAGGCAAGTAACGTGTAATAACAAGTTTCAGTGCGCTTCTTGAAACACAGACACGGTTTGCGTGTGAAACAAAATGCACATGCTGTATATACGTCAAGTTAAGATTTATGCGATCTGTCTGAATATCGGGCCAAACTCTAAATATATCCGGTGGTGCAATAACTCTGCTCCATGAGCGACACAAGGTGGCAGCCAGTCCAGATTCCTCTAAAAAATTTCCTTGACAATACCACACTATACATTACCTGTAAGAAACTTAAATCTTGGTCTGATAACTCTTAGGAATGGCGGTGACATAGGATAGGTTTCAGGAAATTTGATCTCCAGATGGATGTTGGGTTCTTGTTTATATTTCTCTGCGTACTTTGCCAAATCTTTACCCAGTCTAGATTTTTTGTCAAAATCAATTAATTTGACATCCTGCAAAGCAATTAAAAATTATAAGTTTTATATATGGTGGAAATGTTGTAGAAATTGTCAATCAGGAAATATAGAGGTGGTTTCAGAGGAGCTGTCTCAGTTGTAGCTCATAGCTGCAGCATAAGAAGATGACCACGAATTTGCAATTTTGAGCTGTTGCGATGCAGCACGACACATTTGCATATTGCCGCGATGGTGTGTCGTTGTTTTATTTGAACTCAAGACGTGTTGTTGTGACCATCGTGACAAGGTAATCGATATATCAGCTCATCATGCTTTTCGCATAATTTTCCAGGTGTGACAAGGTTGAGTTTGATCACTTAAAATTGTTGATGTGATTCTGTTCATGTGACCACCATGACAGACACTCTGAAACAAGCTAGCCCCGGGGGGGGGGGGTTCTTAGTACAAAAGTGATTACGGGGATGTGCCACAAACTTGGGTAGCAAAATAAGGCTGTCTGGTATTTCAATGGGTCCTTTTTCTTTGCTAAATGTGGTATTTTGATGGGTCTGTTTTCCAAAATTTTCTACAATTTGCGTTTTTTTTCTGCAAATTTTGGATTTTTTTCTAAATTTCAAACAAAAATCAGAAAATTTTCGCCAAATTAGCGTTAATTTTCAGGGAAAATTTCATTTTTTGTATAAACTCAACTCAAAATTTTGGGAATTTGGTATATGGATGGGTCCCTTTTTCTTAAATATTGGTATATACATGGGTGGTACTTCAAATTTCCCAGCGGCACACCCCTACCAAAACCAAAATGGAGTACCCCCCTCCTTTACTTGGCAAGCACGGACTATGCCTTTCTTTTTTCACATAACTACAATAACTTCATTTCACATGTACTATTGTTTTTTCAAAGAATTCTCGGACACAAAAATTAAGTGCCTGGCATAACACAGTTGCATGTGCATTTTATGCGAGTCGCGGTACTGCGGATTACTGATTAGAAACGGTGTTGCGTACTTCCCGGTGTCCCATTCTTATCACAACTTGTGGACACGCAGTGGCTGCGTTCAGAATTCATGTTTGTGTCTGATATTTATTCGGAACAATAATAGAATATCATACAATGATACAACATTATACACCCCACATATATCACCATGTGGCAGAACTGAGGGATACTCAATTTATATTAATCTGAACATAGATGGAATACAGAGTGAATCAATAAAAATGCAATAGTTGAAATGGGCACCATATTAGATAATAAGATAAATGCTTAACAAATAACTTTTACTTCTACATAGATCATGACTTTACCTTTAGAATGTTGAAAGAATGGTGATAATTGTTAAAGGCGTTTCAAAGATATGCTTATTTTAAGAGGATAGTGTAAAATAATTTCTGTCCAACTAGCGAACATTTTGATCATGTGTCTCACCAGGAATGAATATGACAATGTCTTTCTAGTACTTTTTGTTGACCCTGAAAATACTTTGATGGGCCTTTAAAAGTGTAATTTGTTGAATATATCATGTGCAAAATAAAACTCAAAAGAGTCAGCTGTTCCCCTCCATGAAGTTACACCTCGCAGAATAACTGAGGGCTCCTGTCGGTCAATTCTCAGCTAGACTGTACTCAATTAACAATTGTTCAATAAAATGGAGATCTGGAATTCTGACTGATCAATCAATATGTTGTTCCAGACAATTCCACCATTCGATTGCCAAACAAACCCGCAGGCAATTTGCAAACACATAAGATGTGTTCCAAGTTTTATAGATGGAAGAGCTGGACTTCATTGAGTCACACAAACAAACCAAATGACACTTTTAAAGGCCCATCAAAGTCTTTCCAGGGTCTGCGTAGAAGTAATAGAAAGGCAATGTCACATTCAACCCTTATGAGACCAGTGATTAAAATGTTGAAAAGTTGTACAGCAATGATTTTATACCACCCTCCTAAAACAAGCATATCTTTGTAACAACTTTATTAATTATCCCCATTCTTTCAACATACCAAAGGTAAATCCATGTTCTACTTGTTCTTTAAATATAGCGTATATTTCAACTATTGCGTTTTTTTATTGACTCAATCGGTATAATAAGAAAATAAACAAAAATAAACACTTACCCAAACAAAAAGGTTATCATCTCTTGGCTCACCTTCAAAACCAAATCTATTGCCACATTTCTTTATTTGCTTTAAATCTGTAAAGAAATAATTCTTGTTGTTTTCTTTATATATAAATAAAGGGGGGAGTCTTTCGGTGACAAAGTGTAAAACATGGGGGGTGGACAAATTTCACAAAAAAGTAGGGTCTTTCCAGGTCTAAATGGCCAAAAATCCTCAATATTTCAATGATTTTTTGCAAAATTCACAACTATTTTTGCTAAATTTCTGACAATTTTTGCAAAATTTTCAAAGAATGAGAAATTTTCGAAACATTACATTACTTTCATTAAGAAAATAGTGGGTCTTTGAGTGACAAAGGTTGTTTTATATTAGTGACAAGGAAGTTTTAAAAAATAGGGTGTCTTTGAGTGACAGTTGGTGAGCATGTGAGCTCGGAATGCACATCCATGTACATCGATGTACATTCCTGGAGTAGAGATTGTGTATACACGATGACGCATCAGCCAGATGTGGATTCATGCTGCGTATTCAACTGCGCGTATGTGTTTGCGCCTACGCGTTATACCTATACGCACACGCAGTGTGTGAGGCGCACGAACATATCGAGTTGAATGTACATGGATGTACATCCCAGGAATGTACATGGATGTACATTTCCAGCTCTTGTGTAGTTTGCCCCATTATTATAAGTCTACAAATTATTCACAATTTTTACTTCCCTTACATCATACTTTTACATATCAGTACTTACACAATGTATAACTCACATTTCGGCACTTCACACGCGACATATATATATATATAAAAAAACACCCTTGAGTAGACACCAGGCTGCTATCTCACCTGCCAAATATTAAAACTATGATAATATCACACAACGTATATCATACACACACACTCTTGCATACCCCACACACACACCATGAACAAACTGCTTTTATATCCGCTCATCTCTGTCCGCTCATATACTAAAGAATCCTTTATACTCCGTACATTCCCACATACGCTGTGTTTTATGATGAGTTGTATTATAAAATATTACACATGAAACATTAAAACAATTAATAAAAGAGCACTTAAAACTATCAAATCAATGTGAAAATATCATAAAATACTCAGACGAGTTGATTATACATTTGTTTAAAAACGTTTATATCTGGTGACAAGGTTGTTTTAGTGACAAGGAATTTTTAAAAATAGGGGGCCTTTGAGTGACAGTTGGTAAAATTAGGGGTCTTTTGATGAGAGCGAGCAAAAAAAAAGAAAAAGCAGTGTCTTTTTGGTAGCACATGGCCTGGTGCTCAAAGTTGAGTGCCCCCCCCCCCCCTTGTACTTCAAGGTTTATAGAGTACAAGCATCACATTATTGAGCTAAATTCAGCAATACATTGTAGGTGCATGATGCTTGAGGAGTTAAAAGTCCAAGCATGGTACCAATAGTCATTGTTTAAAGTATGCCATTGGGGCAAACTACACGAGAGCTCGGAATGCACATCCATGTACATCGATGTGCATTCCTGGAGTAGAGATTGTGTCTATATGATGATGCATCAACCAGATGTGGATTCATGCTGCGTATTCAACTGCGTGTATGTGTTTATACCTATGCGTACTACCAAGCTGTGTTTAAACGCGTACGCACATGCAGTGTGTGAGGCGCACGAACGTATTGAGTTGAATGTACATGGATGTACATCCCAGGAATGTACATGGATGTACATTTCGAGCTCTCGTGTAGTTTGCCCCATTATTATAAGTCTACAAATTATTCACAATTTTTACTCCCCTTACATCATACTTTTACATATCAGTACTCTTAACTCACATTTCGGCACTTCACACATGACATATATAAAAAAACACCCTTTGAGTAGACTCCAGGCAGCTATCTCACCTGCTAGAAGTCTATGTACACTTGATCTGCTTCCCCGGCCTTTATCGTACTGATTCCTTAGTTCTACATCAAGTGGGTCTGCTGCCTGCTCATTGCTGCAAACAACAACAAGATAATGATTATGTATTAAATAAAGATATGACAAATATAACACTCTTTTAAGGTTGAAATGTGTGAATACTCACAAGTTAGAATTCGTCATATGGACCCCTGCTGGATGGCAGTCAAAATAACTAGGAGTACTGATTCCCATCTATATCGTCACACTAATAAAATAATGGCTTAACTTCCATGGCTGCTGTATGTGACATTTACATCCTATATTTCTATGTAAATCCATTCCAATTTGGGTAAACAATAGAAGAGGTCTTACTTCAGTTTGGTAATGTTCAATTGAGTGTGTAATATCAACCATTCTCAAAAGGTTAATGGGTAGTGCTGTGCTTTACATCATATTGATTGAAATCAATATCATCATATTGATTGAAATCAATATCCATCTTTGATGATGTGTTATGTATGGCGAGTGCAATTGTGCTAGACAAGTTGGCACTATAGAAGAATGAGTATACACAGAAATGTCATTTGGCAGCCATGGAAGTTAGGCCATTATTTTATTAGTGTGATGAAATATTCCTTGACACACACATAGAGTCATTCAAAGTTATGATTATTATTGTGTCAAGGTGAGGATGAGTAAAAGAACTATATATACCCAAAGTAAGGAATCTGTTACGATCAAATTAAATCAAATACTGGAAATAAAAATATAGCACTTTCGGCTTGCGTTTGGTACCACCAAACTTTGTCAGGCCACTGATTGATCACGTGACACCCGGCGAGCAATTTTCTGATGACCTCATCCCATCAAATACTGGACGAAGTTTGGTGGTACTAAACGCAACGTAGCTGTAAGTGCTATATTTTTTATTTCCAGTATTTGATTTAATTTGATCATATTTGAAACTCAACTGGATGACTGATCTTCACCAATTTGAGGAATCTGTTAGTACCCATATACTACCGAGGTTAGCTTGGAAATATGTACAGCCTTATGTTGAGTGAGGATCGTCAGTGAGTTATGGTCCTTGCTTTACTCACATTATCCTTGCTTGGTGTTCCTCGCTTTGTCAAAAATCACACCTGTTGCTTAAAACGTTCTTGTGACGGCGATCCAAAAGCTCCCCCCGCCCACACAAACACACCCGACATGCCCAAGCATTAATAACAGGCATTCAAAATACAACACTCAAAAGTGAGGACAATTTGTGACAAAAGCACATTCAAAGAAAGAAATTTTTCTTCATATGAATAGCACAACCAAAGCGAGGAAATTACCCATAGCCCTCTCCCCTACAACCAGCACTGGTAGAGAGATCTATCCAGTGAGTATAATCACAAAGCAAGGACTGGGATTTTGTCATAACTTTGTCAAAATGTCCATACTTTGAATGTGGAAAATTTGAGCTTGTCCTTTTTGTAAACATCAGAAAACTCACCCATCCCATATCTTTTCACACAAAATTTGCTTTTTCCTAAGACATTTTGATATCTTACTTTGATAGTCTTGCAGGTTCAGCCTGCACCTCAGCAAACATTTCCGGTTCTTCATAGTAACCATCATCATCATCGTCATTATCCTCATTAAAGCCATCATCATCGTCTTCTTCATAAGCCTCGTCGTCATCATCGCCACCTCCTTGTGCAGCTGCACCCTGTATCCTCAACAACTAAGAAAGAAAGATGTATCAAACAGTTACAGTTTTTGAGTTTTAGGCAATGTATCTAAACATACATATTACATTATGTCACTGAATGTCTCTTGTTGATCAGATGTCTCAGAGCAATATGATCTTGTTTGAAGCCTTTAGACTTCTTGTTATAGTTTATGAACCATTTCTGACAGCTTCGTATCAGCTATTCTTAGTCACTGAGTGCGATTTTACTTCCTTATAAGGAATTTTGGCCATCCATTATGAGACGATAGATGACAGTGCGTTTAGCGTGAAACGCAGTGGTGCCGCGCGTTCAATATCACGGCGCGATGCAGGTATACGCACACCTCCGGCGCGAACAGCTTTACTGGGTTTGGAATATTTCATGTTTGAATAGGGGTGTACGTTTTTCCAATGATAATGTTTATAGTTTTGGGCAATAATTTACATCGTTTTTGGTTTATAAATGACTCAAATTTGTGACTAAGAATGAGAATAAATGATGGCGATTTATTGTTTTGCCTGTCATCTATCGTCTCATAATGGATGGGCGCACATTATTTTTTCGTAATGGGCACCCCCTGCGGGGGCACCCATTACTCAAAATAATGTACGCCCATCCATTATGAGACGATAGATGACAGGCAAAACAATGAATCTTATCTTTTATTCTCTAAATCTTGCATCATGTGACAAGACAGTGAAAAGTTAATTCCACATAAATTTTCTAATAAACATGCCCATCTGTATGGTCTGTAACCAATATGTTTGCTTTCTTCACCCATGTCTTATGCATAATGTGCTGTACTACTAACTATAGCTATACCGTAGCTGTTATTCTGAGAACACTCCATTTGTACGAGCTTGTAACTATTGTGATGCTGGACCATTCTTTTTCGATATGTTACAAACTTCACATTGCATACTTCTTTCTTGAACTTAAGCATATTGTTTTGGTTATCATACTAACAGGATAAGCATACATTGACCTTCCAATATAAGGCAACAGATTTGAATTCTACTTTCTAGATTAGCTCAAACAATTAAGTTGGCAAGTAGTTCAAATAAGTGTTATTTGTATGATTTTGCTCAAGCATGTCAACATTTCGTAATAAATATTTAGTATAAAGAATATTTTGGTTCGGATAGGATCATTTCTTAAATATTGTACAACTATTGAAAAAAAATATCCATGTTCAAGTTCAAAAAAATTGCATGCAACGTTTTGTGACGTGTGTGACTGCTCCAAAGAATGACCATACTTCATAAAGGGGTTAAAGCTCTACATTAAATTAGCTGAATATAGATTGAAATTCAATAATCAACAGCTGATTATTGTAAAATTTAACCACACTGAGTAGGCCATATTTTCAATGCGAGAGCTTACTAGTAACAATTTTTAAAATGAGACCATGCTCTCTATTGCACCTTATAACTTACAGGTTTGAGTGTTTTGAGGGCTGTATCCAGGACTTCTTTCAACGTTTTCTCTTTACAGGAATCTAGATAATCTTGCATGTGATACAATTGGACTGCTGTCTGCTCATTGTCACTCCAGACTTTCTACAAGACAAAACAACACTTTAAAAGCTGGTTTCACAGTGTCTGTCATGGCTGTAGCATGACAAGCATGATGACAACAGTTTCAAGTGTGCAATCTCAAACTTGTAGTGCTTGGAAACTTTTATGACAACCACTTAAGGCAGGGGCAACTGACATAAAGGACCCAAAAGGTGAACTCAAATTTTGTTGATGTGCTTTTAAAAACTGACAAGCAAAAAATGGCGAAGGTCGAAAAAGCGCTATGGTCAACTAATTTGAATTCTATACAAAAATAAAAATACTGTAATACAAAGTAAAATTTGCAACATTTTTACAATATTTATTTTCAACAATTTTTACAATATATCTAACAATTTATTTGTTCTACCCTCATTTCTTTTGGTTAAAATTATTCTCCTTCCCTTTCATTTTGTATCTTTTTATTTTTTCCTGGCCGTTCCAGAAGGGGGGGGGGGGCATTGCTACCCATCTATTGCAGGTAATGATATAAACAAAAGTCTTTAAAGCTATGAAGAGATATATTGGGCCTTGAAAAAAATTGTTGACTTGCTTTTGCAAAATTTAGGGTTGCCTACATCTCAACAGTGCATTTGGTAAAAATATCATAATATTTGGGTTGAATTTACAATAATATTCACAAAATGTTATATAGACTCACCAGGTATACACTGTATGCAGCGCCCCATGAAGGAGCATTCGCACAGGGGACCCACGGCTTTACGTGACTGTCCGACCACGGAGCAAGTGGAGTAAAGTTTCTTGCCCAAGGAAACAAGGAGACGAAAACCGCCCGGCCCGGGGCTCGAACCCACAATCTCTGTATTACGAGACCTGTGCTCTAACCGCTCGGCCACGCTCCCCTCTTATTATTATATATTTGCATGGAAAAAAACATACATCTTGAATAAATATAAAGCACAAAACAATGAAAACATTTATATTTAACTATTTTATTCAGTTTTTTGTGGTCCATTTTCAAGATAAAAAAAAAAGAAGATCCGTTTGACCGGCCATCAATTTCACCATCAAAGTGCAAGTCAAAATTTTTGTTAGACCTTTAACCAGAAAATCCATCCCAAATTTTTCTGTCATAACATGTCTGCTAACCAATAAAGCAAAATAAAGTTAGTCTATTTTGAAAACAAACACCCTGTAAACTGTTCATGAACACTCAAACAATCAAGCTTCGACGTAGCCCATTGATATCAGAATTAAAATCATGCAAAACAATAAATTATTACTACTGGTCAATTTTCTCAAGTTCAAGGTGATTGCGGTAATAAACCAAGCACATCCTACTGCATTTCGCAGTGGGTCCAATATGGTGCTGTGTACAACTTGACAACATTTACCTGCACGCTACACAAACCTCTTGCCTGAGTCTTCAAATATGAAGGTAGCGCTAAACTGGAAGAAGAGATTTCATGAATGCAGTCCTGTAAAATGGAGAGCTTGCTTTTAAGATAGTTTCACACAACAACAACAACAAAAAAAACCTTTATGTTCATAAATTTGTACTTACAAATTTCCTCCTTGTGTTGCCCCTTGGGCAGCCAACATTGAAAGACAAGTCGCTACCATCAGGGCCCACAGTGAATACTAAATGACAGTCGTCTTCATCTGCGAATAGGAGTTGAACCCGGGTCTGCTGGCTTCCCACCCAGATTTCTGCCATCTTCTTATAATCAGCAAAATCCATTGCAGGATTATTCAAGCTACAACCAGGGAAAGACAAATTTCATTGATAAAATATTTGAAAGAATAATAAATATGAAAACATAACAAAACAAACAAATGTGCACTTATGTATTTAAACTCCGTTTTTATGTGCAGAAGAAAGTATACAATATGTTTAGCACGCTATATTTTCAAATGCAATAAATGCAATTCTTGTTGAGTTTTTTAGATCTATGTATGTAAAATATAAATCCGGAAAATATGGCGCAAATTATGAACGGTACTCAGAGATTTGACTGGTTAAAGGTTTTGTGCGCAAACACCTTTGACCGGGAGTTTATATACAGCAGTACTCTGGTCCAAGAGTTGATGACATATTTTGACATACGGTTACGGTACCGGGGAGGATTCCCCTACTCTTATTTCGAACAGCTGTAGCTTAGCCCGAAACCAAAACCTGGACATAAACTCAGTTGTGGGGTTGTCAAATTAATATGCTTGTGTTTTACATGGATCCACCACTGCCTGTATAATTGCAAAATTGATTCTACAAAGTGTTTAAGAGTATATGAACCATGAATATAACATTTTAACAATTCATATTTATGTATGTTGTTTTGTTTTGTGTGGAGGTGTGGGTGAGTCCATGTCCTGCACCCTAATTTGGTTCCAGTCTATTTACAATCGAATAAGACACCTGTGGTACGCCTTCTCTGAAGGCATATTTGTAACTATCCATATCAATTTTTTTTATTGTGTTTAAAAATGATTTTTACCACATGTGTATTATTTGACAAATGTTTCCTATTTGTGAGGAAATACCATAGCTTTAGCAAGAATTCTTATTATTTTCTCTTCTTGTAACTTACTTTTATGGGTGCTATCAGACACACGCCCTGCGTTTTTGATAGCATCCACATCTAACTTATGAACAATTGTTTATTAATATTATTATCCTTTTTGTTAACATTGTTTGTGAGTTGAGATGGAAACAAATAAAAGTGGTTGATTGAAACTTATTACCTGAAAATGTTCTTTACGACTACACGGTGATAACGAGCATTGAATAATAAACTACATAATTCTTACTATATTACACAGATAGATGCATAAAAAACACAATATAATAGCAAATATATGTATATTAAAGCACCAGTCTGAAACAGGGGCTGGTGATAATACCATAAAACCAAGCACAGGTTTACAAAGAACCCACCAGCCCAACCCAACCAAACAACCAACTCCCACCCCCTCCAACCCGGGTCAAAATGGCTGAAATGAGACAGACCACGCTCAGCATGGTCTGTCTCTCAAAAGCAGAAAACAATTGGAACACAAGTCAATCAGCCCCAAAACCAATTGGGACACTCGCTCCTTTAATCCTGGCGGTTCATACCCTGCATTGTCAAAACAAATGATCGAGATCGCTAATGACTTTGGCCTTGAGCAAGTGGTCCAGGAACCTACTAGAAAAAACAACATTCTGGACTTGTTTTTGACTAATAGCCCGACACTTATTGAACGATCTATTATAACACCAGGTCTTAGCGATCACGACGGCGTCCCGCTTATATAATCATTAACTCAAAGCCCAAAATCATCAAACAACGTCCTCGTAAAGTTTTTCTTTATCATAAGGCAGATTCAGAAGCCCTTTTGTCTGATATACGCAGTTGGAATAATGAATTTACCTCGCACGCTTTAAGTGGCACTAGTGTAAATGATATGTATGAGGAACTTCAAAACACCATTGAAACTGCCATGGAGAAGCATTTTCCATCTAAAATAATCTCCAAACGAAATATAACACCGTGGATAAATAGGAGAATTAAACGCTTCCATAAACGAAAACAAAGGGCTTTACAATCAATATACCAAACACCGTAATGAATCCACTATGAAAGATTTCGAACTTAACGCAAAAATACCCTTAATTAAAGAAACCAGAAGATCTTATCAAAATTATGTCAAACAATTCTGTTCTGACTCTCCCAAAAAGTTTTTGACTTTCGTAAAACCCTGAAAGTTGACACTTTTGGTATTCCTACCCTGAAGAGGAATGGTAATCTTGAGTCAGACAACAAAAAGAAAGCTGAGATTTTAAATGACCAATTTAGATCAGTCTTCACCAATGGAAACCCTAAACTTCCATCAGTGCATCAATGGGAACTTCCTATCATGCCTGACATCCAAATTTCTGTTGATGGTGTGAAAAAATTACTTAGAAACTTGGACCCCAGTAAAGCCCCAGGGCTGGATAATATTTCACCAAGAATCCTTAAATTAATCGCTGAGGATATAGCCCCGGCATTAGATTAGCCGTTATTTTTCAGAAATCTTTAGATACTGGTGAAATTCCATCATCCTGGCTATGCGCAAACATAACACCACTCTTTAAGAAAGGAGAGCACACCAACCCAGCGAACTACCTGTCTCGCTTACATACATATGTTCTAAAATTCTTGAACATATAATCCGTTCTAATATCATGGCCCATTTTGACAAATTCTCCATCTTAACAGATAAACAACATGGATTTAGAAGTAAACAGTCGTGTGAAAGTCAATTAATTCTTACTATTAATGATCTAGCTCAGAGCCTTGATAAAAAATCTCAAATTGACATGGCCATATATATGGACTTTTCAAAAGCTTTTGATAGCGTCCCTCACAACCATCTTCTTTTAAAACTTGATCATTATGGCATCCAAAATAAAACCCATGTTTGTATTTCAAATTTCCTCGTTTCCCCGTTTTGTGTGTAATGATTTCACTATAAGATCTGAAGGTTGTGTATCAAATATGATCCTATCACTTGAATGGACATCACTTGCTACAAGGAGAAGAGCACACAGAATTACCATCATGCAGCAAGCAAGACTGGGTCACTTATCCTTGCCAATTGGTGAACTCACTCAGCCCGTCCAATGCCGGTCACGTCATACCCATGATAGCTCTGCATATAAAATACCAACTGCCAACAAGAACTGCTTCAAGTATTCCTTTAATTTATACCACGTACCATACCAGATTGGAACTCTTTGCCAGAGAACATCATTCAAATAGAGAACATAGAACAATTTAAAGAAGCTGTTGCAAACCATCTGCAAGCACAAGAGACACAAGACTAAACTGCAAATACTGCATGCGCACAACACCTGACCTTTGACTCCAATACAGGAGTGTTGGCCAGTATATTATCCAGATCCAGATATCCAGTTGGGCTGGGATTGCTGGAATTTACATCTGTGTAAATAAAATTTCAAACATAAAAAGAGGAAACCGATGATCAAACAACAAATTTCATCCCAAATAGGTGATACTTTATCACACTCACAAAATAAATGCACAAGTGTTTCCGGCTTGTCATTACAAAAATAACAATTAGGTGAGTCAGCACGACCAATTTTATCAGGCGGGGGCGACTGCGATCCTAGCGATTTAGAAGCTACTAAATTTATTGACTTGGGATTTCGAAAACACAAATTTGGGGAACATTCTACGTGTCTTTCTATTGGCGCATTGATATTGAAAAAAATTTCAAAACTCATATTTTTACCTTTATT
>JXSR01S025702.1:5686-18803 GCA_000969725.1 Ophiothrix spiculata
CGTAGAATATACTATTACTGGTAGTGAAAAGCAGGTAAATCATAATGTACTCAGTTGTTTTATAGCTGGTTGTACAATGTACACCCTTGGTATTGTTTACTCGAACAATTGACAACCTGTGGATGTTAATGTAGTTCATTTGTCAACCCAGGGTAATCATAGTTAGTTGCATTAACAACTTGATGTTATTAGTCAAGTTCATTTGTCAACCAGCATAATGGGTGTTATTTTATAGCAGGTTGTACTGTGTTCAACCTACGTGATTTTCATTTACATAATTGACAATTTGAAGTTGTTAATGAATTTACTGGTCGACCTAGGGTAATCATAGTTGAGAGTATTTCTGGGTTCCCTCACAGTCAATATCATATTAGATGAATCATTTTTCTGACAACATTCATCGCGACACTAAGCCTACCAACCACACAAAGGCATGGGAATGATGACATTGAAACAAATCAAACTCAGCTTGTGTCGTATTGTCTTTATCCATATACACCTAAATACATATAATCCACATAGCTGACTGTCCGCTATTGTATTTTTGACATTCACTCCCTGCAAATTTCAACCCTGGTGATCTTCACTTCCGCGCTTACCAACATGAAGTTGTTAATGAAGTTCATTTGTCAACCCAGGGTAATCATAGTCAGTTGATTGATATATTTTAAGCCTAGATATACTTAATAGTAGTATAATGTTGTATCTTCTACGTATGACTTAATAGTAGTATAATGTAGTATATTCTGCGTATATAGTCCACGCAGTAAGTGGAAGACAACCAAGGGTTGGTCAACCCGGGGTTGCCTAACCCTGGGTTGACTATCATGTGGGTATTTCCACCGCTGCGCATCGATACATATAACCAAGATGACATTTCTGTAGCGGGTCATCAACACCGGGCTACATTTATGGACGTGCGGTTTTGTTGAATATAATTATTCCTCTCACAAGTGTTAAAATCTTATCAGATAACGATATTGGAAGATGCATCAACGTAGGCACAATAAACTGATGCAAACCTAATTGTTTGACAATTACTCCCGGACATTTACTTGAAGGTAACCATTAACCACAAGAAAATGATAAAATCACCACATATACTCGTTCCTCATTATGCATGTTTGTTAAAGTTGTTGTTATTTCAAATTCTTGCTTCAATTCAATTGATCTCATGCTGTGGTAAAATAACCAGCGGTCACTAACCGGTGTCTGGAAATTGGAAGGAAGCTGCAACGCCGAAACATTGACAGTCCGTTATTATTGGACCAAAACGTAAGACAACGAATTAACCATTTTCTAACCAAGGGGGAGGGGTGTTTGCAACCCCCTAAGATTGTCCCCGTATCATAAGAACCCAAAAGCAACCGACCCAAGGTTTTTGGGTAAACTCGTATACATTCTTTGCGGTCATTTTGATGTGGGTTTAAGGTAGGCCGTCAAAGTTGGGGTGTAGATGGGCGAGCAAAATTATTGACAATGTTTAATTACCATAAAAATATGCATGCTATGAGGCTGAAACTTGAAGGGCATGTTATAATTATCATTTCCCTGCTTTATTTGCAAAACACTGACGAATTTCCGTTGTTTAAAAACAATGATTTTGGTAGTCATTTTTGCCAAAATTCCGATTTTTCAACCTGAAAGACCTTGATGACGTCATAATTACGAATTACCTTTGCCATTTTTTGTGATCTGGGTATCGTTGGATAGGGGAGGACCATACCTATCTATTGATAGAAAAACCAAATTCTTAGGGGTTTCGTTTCAAAAATTTAGGCGGGGTTACACCCCCCTCCATTGGTTAGACCTGTTACAAAAAAAAAAGTTTGGTTATAGACGAGGGTTAGATTCTTGCGGTATGCTTTCGACGACTCTACGGCTCAAGGACATCAACCAGTCTCCGCATTGTCGTCGTCTGCTGAATTTCTACCCAATATGACGCCATAAAATACATACACATTATTGGTTGATTTGTTACTCTCGTTGATGTCATGTGCTTACCATAAACTGACTCCGACAAAACATTTGGTAATATGAAGAGCAAAAAAAGCAACGGTAATGAGATTAAAGTCAATTGTGCCATTTTCCCAGCTAGGTACATGTTCGTTCAAACAAAACCAACTTGTAAATTTGTTATAACTCATAATTTTTACAAGATAGGAAATAACTGTTGAACTATATGGCAACATTTGTGTACGTATTTATTATCGCTTTGTGTGATGTGTTACATTTCATAGTTTTATATAATAATCGATTTAATTTACACTTACGAGTTTTAAACCATGATTTTGTCCTTTTTGGTCGATGAAATCCATTTTTGGATTTTGTTTCTTTAGTTTGTTTTGTTTATGTTTGTTTGTTTGCGTGCTTGTTTGTTTAAATTTACTTCACTAAAACAGGTTTTTGTTCAAAATATTATTTTACAACATCAGTAAACGTACAAAGCAAGAGCAAAAATTAATCAAAGGTCACATTTACATGCGATAACACATCTAAAACTGAAACTCTATATTTGCAATCCAAACGTACAATGCATGTTTGGAGATGAGATCTAGACTCGCTAAGCAAGCACTTGTCCAGGGTAAAAACTACGTTAAAAAATGGCACCTTTATGCCGGACAAAATAAAATAATGTCCAAATATGCAGCGTGGTATCTTTTAAATATCAAGTTTCAAGTCAATCTATTCAGATGGCAGAAGGGTTAAATGGGTGTATGCTTGATTTGATTACAGTAGATTAATACAACAAAGCATTTGCAAGTATATATGTGATATTGCGGCCATAACCTATGGTCTTCAGCAAAAACCTGATTCTTAGAATTGGTCAAAAAGACGCCCAATGATATTCCGCATGAAGTTTTTTATTCAAGCTCACACGGTATTTTAACATACTGCATGAGTTCAATTTTGTTGTAAACAAATCCTTTTCTCAGCTTTTGTAAAATTAGCATATTTGTAAATCGCAACTCTTTTTCATAGCATTTCAAGACCATGCAAGCCTATTGAGTGGTCTATATATTTGACGAGTTGATATGCAAAACAGATTCTGTCAATTTTACAGTTTTCTACAAAAGGGAAAACAAAAACTTTGAGAATATCAAATTGGGTCGCAAATTTGCTGATAATGATTTTAGTATAGTAATTCTGTATAAATATGTCATTAAAGATCTGTAATTTAGATTATTCGTCAAATATTTTTTTTTTAAATTTTTATCATTTTTGTGTTCTTGTTATCGTCGGATAGGGGAATGCCATATGTATCTATTGCTTAAGCTTTACTTACGCTTAATTTGATTCCAAAGGATTGTACTTGCGTCAAGATCACCTGAGTTTGTGTCTTCCATTTCATCGCTTTTGCTGTCACTCTCTTGATTGAAAAAAAAAACGGTAATTGAATCACAAAATAGTTCATTTCGACATTTTAAAATCGTATTTAAAGAGTAGTTTATGGGCTTATTTGCATCTTTCTGTGGCTTAATAACGTTTGCTTAAAGGTTTTTGATGTCAAATCAAAGGCCATGCTTTTCTGATTACAAATTCAAATTTTGAGATATGGTATAAAACTCTGCTATGCCTATTCTGTACGTATATCTTATGTATTTTCATAAATGTCTCATCCTTAGAGTTGCAATTAGTTAATAGTTAATGATAAATAAGTTGAAACAGGAGCCTTCGCCATTAATCAGCCCATGTTTTAAGAACTGATATAATTCAAGGCTGCTGAGAAACTTTGTTTTTCAAACATGATTTTTTGTTTCAGATTTTTACAGAACTCTGGTGTGAATAACCTTAAATTTAATATATAAGTGTCTGTTTACTCTATTGATCCAATATTGACCTTGCTGCATCTTTAACCCTCGTTTTCATAAGGAGTAATTGTTTTAACATCATTTGTGGTCATTTTGAAAAAATGCCAAAAATAGGTCAAAAAATGCAAAGAATCCCACCGCTGCCACCAAAATGGTAATTTTTGGCCTTTTTTTCAAAAAATAAGATAAAAATCAAAAATTTGAGAAAACCGTTCCTAGACATTTGTTTTTAAATTCCAAAAAGCTAAAAAGTTCACAATTTCATGAATGCAAATTTTAGTTAGGCTTTCCAGCAATTTTGGGACAAAATATACGGTTTTTGGCATTTTTTGCCAAAATTGACATTTTTGGTCAAAAACTGATATCATCATCATGTTCAGGGTAAAAAAATGTATACTTTTATATAGTTTATGCAATTAGTTTGAAAGTTAGAATACAAAAACCATTTATGCCATTTGAAGGTCTACCCCAGCCTTAACCTGCAATTTCCCAAATGACTCATTCTTACCTCAGCGACCCTACTTTTGTTACATCTTGTGTGCGGAATGTTCTTGTTTTAACTCAGTTGTTTCCTAAATGCCCCCATTTTATGAGGTACCCTTAACCTGGTGACTACTAGTACTAGGCCACTACCTCCAACCTGAAGGAGGCACAAACCTGCAACAATGCATAGAAAGTAAGACTCACCCAAGAGTTTAAATCCCTCTTATCTCTTGATCTGACCCTGATTAGTTGGTAAAAAACAAGAAAACAATAAGTATTTGAAAAATGGAGCAAAATTTGTGATTTTTTAGCATTAAACAATACTGGAACATCATAAGCATTGACCAATACTGGAATGAAATGTGTGTACCAGTATTGTAAAAAAAAATTCAACAATACTGGAACAAAAATACTCCCAGAATTGTTCAATACTGGAACGTTCCAGAATTGTCCAATACTGGTATATTCCAGTATCTGGGACCTAAAGTATACTTTTTCCCTTAATTTAAACCATACCTGACAAAGCATTTTGTAACGAGATGAGTCCGAACAGCAGTAGAAGAGAGACTGGAGTAAATCGTGCCATTTCTGGTATAAGCTACAGTAAATGTTCCAATGTTGTACGCACTCAGCCAGAATTCAGCACGCTGAAATATCGTTTATTTTATATTTATTTATTCATGAAAAATTACAGGGAATGCCGTTTTTTACATGCGTATGAATATTCATGAGTTCGGATACCCTAGTTTAAAAAGCATGTAAACTCACCAAAGTAGCATAAAATCTCAAACCAAACTTGCACTTAGAAGTATAAATGTTATGAAAACATTTTGAAATTTTGAAAAAAATAAAAACAATTGGAAATATAAGTGTCTTTTCGTGTGATTTTGCAAGTGTTTATTTTCCTCGAGTGAGATCAAATTAGGTGTTTGCATTTTACCCAAAATCTACGGTTCTGGACTTAATATATTCTAGTCACTTGGTCAAAAGAGAGCGACAACACTTGTTTAACAAATTTCCTAAAACATTTGCGGTAATTCTGCTTAAAACACGTAAGAGAACGTGACGCTCTGTCTAATGAGGTCAAATAAAAGATCAATTTCTACGCAAAACAGGATTTAACCCCGGAAGTGATCAATGACGCGGTATTTGTCTATTATTACGTTCATATATTTAAAACACCCTCTTCATATCAGCGAAATCTCGATGGCCTAGTGGATAGGCTACTCGCTTTTGATGCGAGAGGTCCCAATTTTGATTCCCGTCGGCGCATTCTTTTTTTTATTCATTTGAAAACCAAGGTTAATTTTTTTCCATCATTTTAGATTGATATTCCTTCAATAAACTATTTTTACAAAAGAATTTCTTTAGATAAACATGATAAAATCATTTCCCAATAGCCCGTAAATGATGATGCACAGTGGATGCACATGTCCCAGTCATAGCTCGGAGCTACTACCATGACTACACATGGTATGGTAAATGACGTCATATTTTCCTGATAAAGCCCAAGACCTTCGAAAGGTGTGACTTGTCGTTTACGATGTTCGCTGTGTATATCGGGATAATGTGATGACCGAGATCATGTCCCTTTCGAATGTTTAATTGTACTGAATTTTCCTCGATTTATTTACTGATTTCAAAGTCTAAAAGGAAAGATATATTTTTCAAATTTCATATATATGATGTCTGATATCTTATCTTGAAATTTGTATAAACAAATTCACATAAAATTTTGTAAAACACGCTATACGTAATTAGATTTGACCTCATGATTATATTTTTTACACAGAAGTTATCGTTGTATGTGACAAGAAGTAACACGAGAAGCAAAAACAATTCAGCTTTGGAAGCCATTATGAAATGTTTACAATTAAAATATGAATGAAATACCCTTTATTATATTGTTATAAATAAACTATTTATAAATGATGAAAGCAAGCTTCTTCAATTTAACATAATTTAATGTACGTTATTTACTGTAATTGCTTCTGAGCTGCTTGATATATCAATGATATAACAAAAATAATACCATAGGATAGTTACCTCTCTTTCAATTATAGGTACCAAATAATTATTGCTATTACAACAACCCCTCTACTTGCTAATAGTAGGCTATTTTTCATCTACACTACTTGTTCTTTAATTCGTTGCGTTTATAGTTCAAACAAAATAATCGAATAGCATTAGATATTTTCTTAAGTTAAGCTATTTTACTGAGTTTGGTTAAGGGCAGATCTGCATCAAAAAATGCTGTTTTTGTTGAAGATGGTATGAACTTCATTATTTGGTGTCTAGGATACTTGGGTGACCAAAAAAAAATCACCTAATTTGCATATTTAATTGGCTGCCATCTTTGAATTTTTGGTGTCGGATTTCAATAGAATTAATCCTCTTAACCGTAGATGCTAGAGACTTCATTCTTTTTATAATTTAAAGTGATGCAAAAAATATTGAGTCGTGATTCAAAGTTTGTAGTATTAGTTTATTGAATGGTGCAGACAATTGAATCAGAGCCTCTGTTATCAAAAAGATTACTTCGAAACAGGAATTTATGCGTTTCTCCTAATAATTTTTGCGTCATGTCTCAAAATACATTTCGTCATGGTTCATGCGTCAAACCATTCCGAATGTCGAAAGATATTCCGTCATAAATTGGGAACAAGGCCTAAAGTTGTCATATATGACCATGATGTCCTTTTTGGCCCTAATATGGTCATACGGTTTCGTTATTAGGGCATACAAGTATTTAAACACACTTAAGGATATTGTTTTCAACAAATTGTTTGCCAGGATGATGCACAAGTTAAAGGTCTGTTAAAAATCTATCAAAAACTCATTTTTGAAAAAAAAAATGTCTCTAAGCCGTTTTGTAATTCAGCTCTTCAATCAATAACCACAATCAGTTTTTTCTTAACATATCATTCGCAGTCACATTTCTAAAAATAGGGGACATATTTGAATTACATATCTCTTTCCAATATTAAAAAAAAATCAAAGGGTTTTAACTAAAAATGTTTAAAAGGGCTTCATTACTGTTTGCGATTAAGTCTTCAATTTTCACTATGAAAGCTGTACAAATTTGACTTTTTGCGTTGGTAATCCCAATAGCTCTTAAGGCACGGTTCCCAATTCATGACGAAAGCTTTTGAGTCATACGAAAGGGCTTGACGAAATTGTCTTGCATCATGATGCAGAAAAATATTGAGTCATGATTCAAAGATGGATGTATTATAGTGTATTGAATGATGCAGGACAATTCCGCAAGAGCCTCTATTATTATAAAGACCACTTCAAAGAAGGTAGTTATGCGTTTTTCCTAATATGTTTGCGTCATGACTCAAAATGCATTTCGTCATAACTCTCCCTAAATGTTAGCAAAACAAACTTCATTCACTTTAAAACTGGTAACAAAACTAACAAAATCAAAATTACAATTGACAATACTGACATTAAGCCAGTTGATATCTCAAAATGTCTTGGTGTTACAATTGATCAAAATCTGAATTGGCATAAGCACATTACCAAAATAACCAATCAAATTTCAAGAAGTCTTGGTATTATTAAAAAAATTCGTACCATTTTGCCCTCTAACATTCTTTTTTCACTTTATAATACTTTAATTTTGCCATATATTTTTTATTGCAATGTAGCATGGGCTAACACAAATCATACTCTAGAGGAAAATCAATGCCCGTGGACTCCCACAAAGACAACTAAAATTGATAATTTGTTCATCATCCAGAAAAAAACATTGCGTGCTTGTACTAACTCTCACTTTTTATCCCATACCAAAAGCATTTTTCATGATCTAAACACCCTTAACATATTTGATTTAAATAAACTTCAAACCGCTCTCTTTATGTACCGCTATGAAGAAAAAAACCTTCCAAATTCGTTTGCCGGATTTTTTGCTAAAAATAATGAGATACACAATTATAATACAAGATCAGCCTCCAATTTTAGACCCATTAAACCTAAACTTGACATTAATAAGTACTCAATTAAATATTGTGGCCCTAAATTATGGAATTCATTAAATCCAGATCTAAAAAAATCAAAGTCTATAAAACAATTCAAATGTCAATATAAGAATAATCTTGTTTCAAATTATAACAAATCTGATGTCTAAATACATGATAAATCATATTTATAAACCATGAATAAATCCGATTTTTAAAATTAAATGATAAAGACAAACAAATTAACATATCTATGAATTCAATCTTAACCAATTTAACATTAGCTTAAATGGAATGAAATATAAATTAACTAAATTAGGGAGAATCTAGTTTTATAAGATCATTTTAACCAATAAGCAGCATCACAAAAAAAAAAAACCCTCTCCCAACAGAATCTCAGTGTACATCCTGAAAATGTTGCCTTCTCAAACAGTCCTTCAGATTAACAAGCATTTCTTGTCTGTCTATTCTATTATCTCGTCCGTCCTGTCTTGTCTTGTCTTCCATGTTCTGTACTATAGTTTTGTGCCGTAATGTCCTTGTCATCCAATTTCCCTTTACAATTTTTTTCTTAAGGTGGGGCCAGACTAAAACGAGTTTATTGGCCTCCCCACCATGTTTCAATTTATTTTTTGCATAGCCTACATACTCAATTCTCATCCTCAGCTACTATTTTGTTGTGACCTACTAGTGCATTCAAATTATTATAATACTATGTAGATCAAATTGATATTGTACAATAATATTGTCATTTCAAATTCTACTAAATTTGTTTTATATCATTTGTATAAGATTTAGCTGATAAGTTAAACATTGTATATATATAATTTTCATGTATTATTGAGAATTGTTTTATGATAATATGATTGTACTTTGTGAAACGTGGAAATAAACTTGAACTTGAACTTGCGTCAAGCCCTTTCGTATGGCGGAAGACATCCCGTCATGGGAACCGTGCCTAACCACAGTGACTTCCTTTTGTGCTTCTTTATGATATAAGCAATACGTTAGAAGGTTTTGAGAACAGTTGACCACATTTGAAATTTCAATACATGTTTAGGCTGTCATTTTATTTCTTTAAATTAATGAATTTTGACAAACTTGTTGTTTCCTACTTTTGTTTTTGTTTGTTTGGGCCATCATCAACAGCTAGTTCAGCCAAAAACAAACTTGTGTTGAAATTCTGTTCATGTACTCGTATTGATATATTTCAGATTGACTGACTCAAGCCACGTTCAGACGGTCGGACATAAGTTGGTTGTGACCGGTCATAACTTGTGTCTGTAATACTGCCCTACCATGACAAAATGAAGTAAGTGATATTTTTACGAAATGCTGTTTTATACTTATATTAACCTCCATGCAAATATCTTCCCGCCAAACAAAGGTAGGAGTCAGTTAGGTCACCAAAAGTCAAAAATGTCAATGTTGGAAACTTGCTTCGTTACTTTTGTACATAAAAAGTATAGGACATATTACAATTTTCATGAATAAACCACCACAAAAGGAAGTACGATACATGTAAATTGATTGTTTTATTGATTTATTGGTCATTGATTAACCTTAATCTGACTAATCTGTTTTGTCTTACAGCATATGCTGTTATAATTTACCAAGAGTCAAATAAACGTTGGCAATTAATCAAATTTGACAATTTCAAGTAATTTTGTTTTTCATTAATATCTCAAAAATTTAAAAATGTGATTTACTTCCTTTTGTCGTGGTAGGGCAGTATAGCTTCTACTTTTGTTTGGCGGGAAGATATTTGCATATAGGTTAATATAAGTATAAAACAGCATTTCGTAAAAAATGTCACTTACTTCCTTTTGTCATGGCAGGGTAGTATTACCGACACAAGTTATGACCGGTCACAAGCAACTAATGTCCGACCGTCTGAACGTGGCTTGACATTATGCAATCGGTTTATAATATATGACTCGTCATATTGAAAGGTACCTTAAGGTCAGCATAGTAAATTACGAGATACGGACCATTGAAGCTGAGCATAGTCAAAAAACCACGTCCAAGGTCGAATTTCAAATTTCACAAGAAACGTTACCTTTGAAGTGTATTCTGTCATATTAATCACGTTCCAACATCAACCAAATTGTAAAAATCGAGATAAAAATCCTTTCTCCATACTTTGCAATAACTAAAAGCAAGGTGTCATTTTAAAGCTTAATATATAATCTTACGAAACAAAAAAAAAAAAAAAACCTCGAAATAATTGGTCACATACAAACACATTGACTACATTGATGAGGACAGCATTAGTATATGGTCCATAGTTTAATTCAGATATATGAAAATGTCAGTATATATTTATTTTATATATTAGTATTAAACAATTTTACAATTATGTAATTTTTTACTTGCCAAATGGCCTAATTTAGTAATTATTCTAATCACATGTTGCTCACAATGCTAACTATGAAAGCAAATGATAAACGGTAGTGCTCGTGATAGTGTACATTTGATGCACTCGTAAGTCCGTGCGTGAAAGTTGCTTCACGTCCAAGGTATATGACGCAGCTATAAAACGGCATTTTTTTCAGAAGCCGTTAAGTCTTTCAAAACCCGTAAACAGCCTCTTCAAAATAGCTATTTATACCCTGGTCACATAAGCCGCAAGAAGCCGCAACGCCGGTATGACATCAGTATGAAACCGATGAAGGCCGGTGGTTATGTGACCAAAACTGAAGACATTGTATACAAGCCGCAAGGTTTTAACTCGGAATTAAATTATTGCGGCATGCTTCCGGCGTCTCTACGGTTCACGGGCACCGTCCGGACACCGGTCGGACTCCGGTTGGTGTCCGGTCGGACATCGGCCGGTGTCAGATCGGTGTCTGCTGGTATGACGCCGTAAACACATCGTAACCTCGCCGCAAGGTTATGTGACCAGGTTCTTATGGGTTTTTATCATTATGGTTGAAACTATTTGAAATAATGTCACGGAGTACAATTATAGTATAAAAACTATTGGCATGATGTGATCAAATACGATTTCTAGATTTCTGATGGAAAATTGTATGACAGTTCTTACAATTACCAGAATAACAGTCATAACAAACAGTCAATGTATGTTTTATATACCGATTTCGTTTAAGTGGGCAATAGTAATATTATCAACCACGTCAACCGAATATAAATGCTTTAATGAAATACTCTACCGGTGTTTCAAAAAAAAAAAAAAAGCTCAACATTATACAGGGTGTTTCAAAAAACTCAAAACCCAAGTTCAAAGTCATTTTTTGCTAAGCAATTGTACCTCTATCTATCACCTTCACTTGGCAAGGGCATCATGTGGGATAGGTTTAAACCATTCCTGCATTTTAGATTAAGTTTTGATCATTGGTTTTAAAGATACAGCCTATTAATAAATTATTGCTTCAAAGTGGCTTATCCACGATTACTTCTCTTTCCTTCTGACTTAAACCCTGCAATGTATTGCGTAAGTTGGTTATGTTCTACTGGTAACGGAATAAATGTAAAGCGCTTTGATCAATTCTTGAAGAGCGCTATATAAGCACCGACATTTATTTATTACACAACATTGATGTGTTATCAATTTAAGTACTCTAACCTGCACATACTGCACTGCAAGTTGTGTAACGGGCGTTCCCTGCTTGATTTAAAGGCGTTTGCAAGGAGTTTCCTAGCTGATCTTTCAATGTAATATCGTCACTTTACAGCACCTAAGGATCTGAAATCTATCTGGCAACGATTGAGTGACTAAGTCTTATTACTCTGTTGGAAAACATTTACCGAAGAAAACAAAACAAACAAAAACATACAAACAATCGAAATTACGTGAGCTGGAGTTCAGAGGCCTCTTGTATGAACCAGTAATCTGAACTGCACCATTACGTTGCTGAACCCGGGGTTCCATTATCTGAAGCTATGTTCAGGTACATCATTCACTTCAAAATTGATGATCAATCAATTTCATCAGATAAACGTGCGTAATTTAAGCTGCAGTACAACACGTGTGGAACCAAATACGGTACAGATCAAGGGGACAGATTGAAGACAAAAACGAAGAAAAGCTTTCGTGGACAAGCCACTTTGAAGGACGGGTTACATAAAGAGCTGTTACAGTTTAAAAGGTATTAACAATAATTCCTGTGCAAATTGATTGAGGTACAAGTACTATCTAACACGTGACCTTGAATTTTGGTTTTAAGGGTTTTTATTATCCACCCTGTACCAGTGTATTGTTATTATTTAGTTGCTATCATGAGAAAAATCTAACAGTTGTTACAGTCTAAGTCATCTTCCGTCACTGTCAAAACTATCCCCTGTCCCATGCCAACCACCAAGGACCTCTGCAAAAATAAATCATATACACAAGAGTAAACGAAAGTAAACAAAACCTTATCACTGATATCTATAAATTAATGTTTATATAAGCAGCTGAAATCAAATGACTCAAAATTGAAAATCTGTATTGGTGCAAACAATTGTTACCGACGGCAGCATATAAAGGATAATATTCTTTTTATCCCCTCCCCCTTCTACTAAACATACTGTGGCAGAAATTCAGTAGTGTGTGCTTGAGGGCGTCCTTTTTGACGTGTAAAGTAGTGACGTCACCTTTGGTATAATTTAAGGCAGTGCTGCAAGCACTCGACGCTCTTCTGTACCCAGTAAGTGTAAGGACCACATCAATGATCTCAGTCAGGGCCACTCGTTCAATCCATCGTATACGCTGATTTGAGCGATCACGCTCGGTGCAGCGTTGCATTCACGCTCGATGAGGAGAGATGTCAAGTGCACACACGTTTGGTCCATACTTCGCTTCACTACACTGTGTCACTCAAAGCTACACTAAATATGTATTGTGTCTAGTAAATGTCT
>JXSR01S025703.1:7156-19521 GCA_000969725.1 Ophiothrix spiculata
ACAAATTTATATATAAATTTATATTAATATATTTATTTGATTGATCAGACAAATTTGAGGTTGTGTTATTTGTACATGTAGTTGCCGAGTTAATAAATTTTGAAGCCTTTTGTTTTTAATTCGTCAAGGTTATTGCAATCCACAGTTTAATAAGGAATTATTTTAAATGTAATTGCATAAAGTGTTTGATAACAACTAGCAGCAACAAGAAAAAAACGTCCTGATTTGAAATCCACTTAATGAAATAAATATGAGTTTTTTATATGCAAAGTTAGTTTAGGCATGCAAAGCTATTAATTGAAATCTAAAATCTTGTGTCAGAGCTCAACATTTTATATAGTTCTCGCTAGCTCAGTTGGTTAGTTTTCAAACTGTTAAGCACGGGCTTTTAAGATTCTATTGATCGTTTCGCGTTCGAGTCCAGCTTAAGCTGAGTACGTGAAACATGAAATGCAAAATATTTCAACGCAGCGAGCGGGGCAGCGGTGCCATTCAAAACACTAGCTACTCTCTTAAAAAAAGATTGAAAACCAATCTTTTTGAGTGTGCACTTACGGCAGACTTTTTTGGATTTAAAATTCATTCTTTCAGACTGGAATTTTAAATCCTTGGAATATCTCTCTTACTTCAAAGATTGAAAGTTCAATCTGAAAGAATACATTTTCAATCCAAAAAAAGTCTGCCGTGAGTGCACACTCAAAAAGATTGATTTTTCATTTTTTTTTAAAAGAGAGTATGAGCTTCATGCACGTTACTGACGTCAAAGGATGACACGTCGTGACAAAGGGTAGTAGTTATCGAAATTTTGATGCCTATTTATCGCAATACAAATTGCAGGCAAGAATGAAGGGCCGATATTAGGTATCTTTCGTACATCACATCAACGTATTGTTTTCCTCTCGTTATTTCCTCACTTTACAGGCGTTACAGGCTAAATATATTTTTCAAATTTCATCAATCTGAGTTTTCATATTTTTACTAGCAAAATCGATCCAACTGACGACGTTTTATCTTCTAAAACAAAATTGATGTAGGAGTTCAATCGTTGAATTTTATAGAAAATGCCATAAAATGCTCCTTTTTCATCAACGACAAAACAAATCACATGCATTGTATTGAAAAACTTCGCGTTCCAAAAAAAAAAAAAACACGTTCCAAATTTGTATTTGCTTTCATGGTTTTCAAAGTCAACCTTCTCAGCAGATCACGTAAAAAAAAGAATTGAGACCATTTTTTTTCTCGTTTGGCGAAACTTGGATTTTAGAATTCGCATAATGATGTTGTTAACAGGGTCGCTGCGATTAGACTGAAGTGCGCTGAGGCCGCGTGGAATTACAAGGGGATCGACTATAAATCACCTGCAACTCCTTTTTTGTGATTCCTCAATGTTGAAAAAAGATTGACGTGAACGGTATTTTCCCAGTCAAAAATGAACAAAAGGAATAACCCTTCAAGCGCCTCATATGCCGATACAAAAACTCTCTTGGCTCTGCATCGAATAAATATTGCAAATGTCGACGTGTATTATTCAATTGATTATTATTTACGGGGTTTTTGTTTGAATGAAATACGTATTTTCACTCCTCAATTGTAATGATTTTTACTTAAAAAGTACTTCGAGGCAAGAGCATTCCCAAATGCAGGAGTTGAACCAATAGATCATTGATCGCCACTTATTGTATGTAGTTTCAGTTTGGGCGAACTTCTATACGTATTTAAGAAAAAAATATTATTTAGGGTTTAAAATGTTCCCGATATATTATTCTTCGCCAATCTCTTCAGACACAGTTTAATATGTGATTTTACTGTAGCAAGACATAATTATCGATGTAAACACACAATGAAAGCCGTGTGAAACACATTCATTCACCAGAAAGGGCAAAGGTAGTGATGTAAACAGAGTGGATGCGAAGATGTCACTTGCATTTCATCAGAATCGTTGTCTTTTGCTACAAGCGTCTACAGATAGCGACCTGCTAACCTTAGTTTAGAATTCCAATTTTTTTCCACCAAAGGAAATTTATCTCCTAGTATCAAATATTATCACCTGCAATGACTGATAGATTTTTGTTATCAGACCAAACACCTAAATCAAAACATTGAACAAACAGCATATAAAATACCCGCTCCCCTCAAAATCGAATCCTAACAGGAACTCATGATACAGGCATTGCCATAATAAAAACACCAATGTACTCAGTACTATAAATTCCCCGTCTGGCAAGACTGTATCAAAATTTCATTTTTTCCCCTTTTTATATTATTTTTTGTCTCGTATCTTTAATCGCACATGAAACAAAAGGTAATAGGTAGTATTACTATTATAATTTTCATATTAAACTTCCGTGTTTTAAAAGAATATAAAATGCACAATTGTGAGTTTGCTTCCATAATGGTGACGATGCCTACTTAAACGATGATGCAGCTGATGTCTAATACTTTTGTCCTTTATAATACTGATATAATATTACCTTGTATGCATACATCCTTGCGCAAATGTTAGAATAATGCATTTTTGAAAAACAAATTGTGGTGCGGGTGAGTATAGATTATCTCAGAGTTGTTTTTCCCTTGTTCGCGCCATTAGTTGATTTCGAATGTTACTTTTGCGTGCGTTAAGAGTGGCGTACACACTCCGATTTGAAATGGAAAAAACAACCTTTAAAAACAACAAACACTATTTACTCTGCATATAATTGACCAGCATTGTTTTTTGTCTTAATTGTAAAAAGATGTTATTTTCATACATTCCATTGTGACTCACGTGACATTAATAAAGAAATCCATGTTTAAATGGATCACTACTAAAAAATTAGCTTTCCCTACTTTAATTTTACACATTTTTGAATAGAGGCAATACGTATACATAGTTCACAATGCAAATGTTGGCCACAGACCAATTATTTTCAAGATATCGCAATTTAGGTGGCGTGACAGGCTACAAAAGCACATTGTTGACATCACTTGATTCAAACACATTTTTACAGAGTTCAACTGGTAGGACAAATATATTTTTTCTGCATAAGAAACCTAACATACTACCCCACTCTATACAATAGTTAAACTGTTCTCAAATAATTATCTGTGTAATGTGCAGTGCCTTGTTGAAAATATGACTCGCGTGACACAACTGCAGCGTATTTTCAAAACGAAATGAAAAAAACATGTAAAAAACCATCCTAGATTATCCAAATTTCTAAAATCTTTATTGACCAATTTTAAACAAAAACAATATTATAAATGAAGTAATATAAAGGAAATTCTAAATGTGAGCCTTTTTGTTTTCCTCTTAATATAGTAAAAAAAACATGTTTCTGGCAATAATTCATGTTTAACCCTCGTCTTCCTAACGGATGATCGCCGATTGCACAAAAACGCACAACAAAGCGACCCTGAGTATTTAGGTAATTGTTTGTACATCCTTTTCAGTCATTTTGCCAACTCGAAAAACATTTAAATCGCCATTTTGAAAAATATCTGCATGCTATGGACTTGAAACTTACAGGACATGTTAGAATTGTTGATTCCTTCATTTATTAGCAAAACACCCGACGAAAATTATTTGACGTTTAAAACTTTAATAGCGATATTTTGAAAAAGTGGCAATTTTTGCCAAAAGTCGATTTTTTTTTTGGTCCGGAAATACTTTGTGACGTCATAATTACGTAACGCCTTGACTGATTTTTATGATCTTGGTATCAATGGAAAGAGGAGACCCTACCCTATACTATATGTTAAACACCACTAAATGCCTTTCCTATACTTTTTTATGATAAAATAGTCATTTTTGAGGCTATTTTTCTCATATTCAGAATTCTTAGATGAATAAACGGGCATTATAGGGTGAAAGTACAACATGTATTCTACAAATGGTCAAAATTTCAGCATAGTATTACCTGGAAAATGTTCACTTTTAGAAACGCTGAACGTAATAATGTCATTACCGCCCTGCTTTTCCAAGTATGAACTGGGATCAGGCCAATATTCGGCGAATCACTCTGGCGGAATAATTTCGTACTATTTTCCAAATAAAATGTCACAAAATGAAAGGAGACACTCAAATCTAACGATGCAATATGAAATCTCCATATTTTATCACACATCATGGCTAAATTTTAAGCTTTTTAAAGTAGGTTTTCTGGATGCCCCTTGAGCAAATAGTTCCCATTTTGGTCATGGCTTTGTTCCCGGTTGCTATTTAGTGGTGTAAAACCTATAGTACCAAACAATATAACTTTGGGGGTCCCAATTTTAAAATCACAGGGGGTGGTAACCACCCCCCCACACCCACCCCTTTCAGGAAGACATCCTACAAAAAAGGCTTAGGAAGACGAGGGTTGACATCTAATACATCTAATAACATCTAATAGTGCGATGATTCAAATTAAAGAGCACAATAGTTATTATATCTTTCTTTGATATCAAGTTTGTTTAAAACTATAGCACCTGTAATTTGAAAGTTCTAAGCATTTTTCATGTTTTGGAAAATAAGACAGTTACATGGAAGTTACAAATCCATGCCTGGTCATGCCTAGTCATGCCTGGTATTTTGGTTCAAACCATGTCTTAATTAAAAGCAAAGTATCTTTTAATTTTTAGCCTTATTCAATTATATACAATAGACTTTTTATTGCACACCTTTAATATATTTTTGACTCTCCGAATACGTTTTTAAGTATACATAAGTTAACGTCCGTTAACGTTTGCTAAATTTTATAAGTTTGTGTTACCTTATCCCTGGATTCAGAATATTATGTAAATCTAGGCAACCAGAATTACTTACTTGGAGCAACCAACGTTGCGAGTGAAACCATTACCCTTCAACTGGGTTGTGATGTATACCTTATTTCTAGATGGCATTGACGTCATCAGATGTTGGAGATGACGTCATCCTCATCATCAATACAACCCAGCTGAAGGGCGATGGTTTCGCTCGCAATGTCGGTTGCTCCCAGTAGGTAATTCTGGTTGCCTAGATTTACATAATATTCTGAACTCGAATCAACCCTTATGAATGAGAGTATACATGACCATGTATCCCTGGATTCGCTTGTAGAATCGCAACATTATTTTACACAAAATTTTCAACTTAAAACGTTCAACCGTTTTGAATTAAAAAGCAGCTGCATTGATGATCTGCAGAATAAATTAACGCGCTTATGACGCAATAAAGTACCCTTATTTTCCTGCCATTTGTGCATAGCGGTAAGTAGTGTTCTATGATATAGTGTTGTTAGTATTGTTAACCTCAGGTAAATGAAAAAATAGTCTTAAACGATATTTATTTCCCTAGTGATAGTAGGAATAATTCACACTGCATTTGTTTTCTCATGAAAAAAAAATTGAATTTTAAATATTTACAGGATTCCAAGTATTCTTATAAAAAGCTCATGAATGCGGAATGTTTGTTAAATAACCAAATTATAAAAAAATCCCTCTCAGTTCCAATTCATGACTATCATTTAAGGGTACGAGCTATTTTGACGTCTCGCTTGGCTGCAAGTTTTGGCCTACTTACACTTGTCCGATCATCACAGTTGTTGGCGTACATATGTAATAGAGTCTCTAGTTTATACATGAACCTTTACTACTGATTCGACGTCCATGATCAAGTTCAAAATGGGTTCAGGAGACTACTTCGAAAAAGTTGACCCCTTTTTGCCGAAATCTCATAATTTCAAGCATTTCAAATGACACGATTTTTTGAAATTTTGGTAGGTTGAACTCCAAAGAATCACAATGGAATTATGCATGTCATTCAAAATTTACAACGCTCGTGACGATAATAAATATATGGGGTATTGCACGTATTTTTGCACACCTAGTTTTCGTCGACGAAAATGTCATGAAATGTCGAGTTATCTTTTATCAAAGTTACTTTTAATGACTATAAACAATCTCATCGTACTCCAGTAAGCATACATTTGTTTTTTTGTAGGGTTCTAGAGACGCTAAGTTTAGAAAATAAGCAATTGTCCTAAAAAAGTCTGATTTCTACGTCAGAAAATACAAAATGGAGATATGACACATTTTAGATTTCAATCAGTTAGTTTCATGTGTCATGCATATCATATCATGCACAACGTCATGCACATCATGACGAACATAATATTGTATTATATAATGAAATTTATACTCACGTCCAGACTTGTAGAAATCCCAGTGTTTGCATTATTTCCGATATTAGGCGTTGGCTACCTTGTGTCTTGTGTCGAATTATAAACACAAAGGTGCTGAACACACCGCCCAACTAATATGACTGCAAGCAATCAAAAGCGCCCATCGACCGTTTTCTATTGTAAACGCGGCTGTAACAAAACCAAATTTCCCGCCATATTAAACCAAAAAACCAAATATGTGATGGCTCACCCCCGAAAGGGGGGACTTTGAAGATGATATCAATTTTGATTTTTTCATTTCATCTGTTGCAACATTTTTCAAGCTTTAATATGACACCTTGCTTGTTGAAATTGATCAAGACGATCAAATTTTACAACAGAAAATCTGCTTGATATCCTTATTATTTTCTATATTTTTTGCTACCTATTTTCACCTGTATCTTGAAAAGATTTCTGTCGCAAAGTCCCTCTTTTCGGGATGAGTCATCACATATACTATCAACCATGCCCTAGTTATTGAAACTGTATGGATCAACAGGTCAAGGAAAAGAAAAATCGAGGCCAATTAATCTTCTTGGTTCATACTAGCTTACTCGGGTTCATAGCATTAAATGTTTCCTTATAAAACATGCGTATTGGATGTACAACGACCAATGGTAAGTTTGCCGCGATTTTAAATGCACAATAGTAATCGTGGGTTATACAATGTAAATTGCATTTCTATTCAACATGCTCAATAAACCACTCTCAAATTAAAGACACAGGAGCTAACAGGGACACACACACATTTAAAATCAATGGGTGTTCGTTGTGATAATTAATTCTGTCAGCCCTGTGGCTACATGGCTACGAAACGAGTGAATTGGGCTTTTTGAGGGTTGAATAGTTATGAATCGACTAAAAACTTTTAGGTTACAAAAAGCCATTTTATAACAGTCTTTTTTTTTTCGGCAATCTGGCGTTTAGTTCAATGTTCTTCTAGATCAATTTTATATATGACTGTCACCCCACTCCCCCTGTAATTTACACTGGGTTTGTACTATATTTTATATAATCACCTACAATACCATAGGTCATTAATTTCTGAGGTAAATAAAGTACGTAGTGACTCTCGCCTAGTTACAGACAACAAATGAAATTGTTTTAATAATTAGTTTAAAACATATTTTAGGTAATTTTTGCACTTTTTGTAATAGTCATTGTATTAAAAACATTTAAATATTTTTTTCGATCATGCCAACCAAAAATGGACTCCCTCAATCCTTAAAGCAGTTCTTGTTCACGTTTAATCAAAACGTTTACGTTTAACACATTTTTAAACATTTTTATTTATTTCTACTCTCAACCTGTACAACTGGGTATCACTTTCTCTGCATTGATCTTTTTTGCAAGGATCACTAAGACCGATATTACGTTAGGTATACTTTTAACTCGGAAGGCTTTACTAGTTTATTTTTTGACGATATTAGACTGTCGACATCGGTATGACACCAGCGCGCTGTTTGACACCATTGAATTCGTGCGAGCTCTTGCGATACCCAGTCGGTCACCGGCCTGCGGTCGATTGTTTTTCGATAATTGAAGACATCGTATGCTATCGGGTCGCATTGTTTGAACTCAGAATAACATTCTTGCGACGTGCTTCCGGCATCTTTACGGCTCATGGACACCGTCCGCTCGGACACCGCCTGGTCTCCGCTCGGACACCGTCCGGTCACCGGCCAGCGTCTGATCGATGTCCACTGAATTCAACCCGGTATGACGCGCGCCGTAAACACATCGCACCTTGCTGCATGGTAATGTGAACAGGGTATCAATCAATAACAATGTCTTTATTTCGAAGGCCAAACAATGGCAAGTAAAGATTTTAATAGATTATTTATAATGTTTATTAAAATCCTCTAAGAAGAAAATGACAAAACTGTTTTAATTTGCAAGAAATGCAAATAAAATTTAATCGTGATTTTAATGACACCGGAACATCTTTGTTTCTATAGAAAAGGAAATAACTGCTAATTGTCTCGTGGAAACCCATACGAAACTCGGTGAGCTGATCCGGGCAGCAATGGTGTATGATATGTGAGCTGACCTATAGAGGTTGTCGAAGACCCTGAAATGATGCTTGCTGTGTTCGGAGCATACTTGGGCCAAAGTTGTTAGCAAACACCTGTAAAGTGTGCAGAGGCCGCGTGGAATTACAAATTTGGGACGCATAGCGCACTTTAAAACCCCTGTATTTTATTTCGGCTATTATTCTATATTTAATTCTGTCCGTTTATGGTTCCAACACAAAATAGAAGAGAATTACATATTTTCTTAAGATAAAACTAAATTAACCGAGTTTCTTGAAAATGCTTAAAACGTGTGTTTCCCTCGCATAAAGTATTCTCCACCGGTTCATCTGTAATTCTATTTGAGTGTTTTGACGATTCCCTTTGGTTTTACATCCGCTTAAACCTTTTACAAAGAGGTGCTTGAAATCATTAGCTCCATTTCCGTTTCGTAGTAAGTCATGTTTTTATTAAAGACTATTAAATGTTGTGTAAGTGGGATAGATAGAGTAATATATGAGTTTGCATTTCATCGAGGGGTGTTTATATAACTAAAATAATATTGCAATGATTGAATTGTTAAAAGGTTTTATACATTTTATTTATTTGATGTAATATGTATCCCAACCCTTAATTCGAAATATGATATCATTGCATGTCATTGGGAATGTAATATAAAACTTATTGAAACTAAGTTAATAGCATGCAATAGCTGACAACTGATGATAGCATTTATCCAAACATCGATTTGATAATTTCATGAAATATGATATTAATGCATGCCATTTGTAATGAAATATGAGACTGATGAAAACAACTTTAATAGTCTAGTAATAGTCGATGAATAATTATTTTGGTTTCATAATAGTTGTTATTCTATTCCCATGATTCAAATGTGGAATGTGCTGAGATATTGTTCAGTTCTGTTTCCCAGTCATGGGCAGAACATGAATTGTGGCTGAAAATCAAGCTACGATAAGGCCAAATAGAAAAACACAAGTTTGTTTCTGGTAACACGCGCGCGTTTCTGTTTAGTTACATATTTCCTGCATATCTTTTTTTTTTTTTGATATTTCGCTTCAAAAAAAACACACCACCAAATTCTGTAAAAAGCTTAATGGAGACTTGCGAAAATACAAACGAACACCAATTAAGGTACCCGTTGTATTCTCAGCCTATCAATTAGTCGGCAATTAATTGTTCATATGTGAAAGCCAGCGAAATCGGTGAATAAAAATGGCGGAGAGCGGAAGAGTTACGATAATTTGAGCTCTCTATTTGCCGTGTCTATTTGTTGATAAGGCCAAAAAAAAAATGTTTGGTTGTACTAGTAATGGTCAAAAAGGATAGGATCGGTCGGTCGGATTTTTTTTTAATTTTAATTAACAATACGGCCTTGTGGAAACGTAAGAAGCAAAGCATGTGTTCCACTTGACATGGACCCGTCTTCCGTTCTGAATCCTCCGTCTTGCACTGAAAACAAAAACTAGTCAAGCAGCTGTTTGACTAACTTTAAAATAGTCAGGCAAGTTAGTCCAGCTTGCCTGACTAGTTTTACATTGGTCAAGCCAAATTTCAAACTAGTCAAGTCTGCTTGACTAGCATTAAACTAGTCAAGCCCGCTTGACTAATGTGTGAAACTTTGCTTGACGAGTTTGCCAGACTGAGAGCTTGACTACCTTGATGGTACAAAAGAGCTTGACCAACTTCAAGTTGGTCAAGCTGGCTAGACTGAGCCTGGTCAGGTGGAGTCTTTGAGGACAACATAGTGGACAGCACAGACACGTGAAACACCGTGCCGTCGTTTGACCTCATAAATGTCACCATCATGTACTACTGATGTATCCTGAATTATATCATTTGTTTATATGCAGCTGACTGACTATTTTGGTGGTACTCATATGTCACTCTTAAACCTCTCTCTACATTATTGACGGATTAGCTATATCTGTATCCTGTGGCTCTGCAACTACATAGCATGCATACTATTACATTGCACTAGGTTTGTCTAGTTGGCTGCACTAGCTTGAGGTTAGTTATTTGGGATCGGCTAGTTTGAGTAAGCTAGTCAAGGCAGCTGGACTAGTGTTACATTAGTCCATCCAGTTGGACTAATGTTCTGGACTAACTTAAAACTATTCAATAACTAGTCCAGCTTGCTGGACTAACGTCCAGCTGGTCAACAGACTAACTTAAAACTAGTCAAGCAAGTAAAATGAGACTAGTCCAGCATGCTGGACTAGGCTAAGGCTTGGCGTCCAAAGACATTCGCTCGCCCGAGTGACATTCGCTCACCCTACCAAGAAAACTTTGCTCCAATGGGAAGCGACATTCGCTTAATAAATTTTACGACATTCGCTACACTTCAGATTGAATTGGAGAGAATCTTGGGTTTGTTTATTCAATAATCATAGCACTACAATATGTGCGAGTGACATTCGCTTTCATCGATTTAAACGATGCTCATCGATTTAAACGATGTTCGCTCAATGAATGTGACATTCGCTCTCAATTTTAGCGAATAAGTCAGAGCGAATATCTAGAGCGAATTTCACTCGGCCGAGCGAATGTCTTTGGACGCCAAGCCTAAGTTAGTCATCCTTGTTAGTCCAGCAATACTGACTAACTTAAAGCTAGTCTAGATGCGTACCATCTGGACTAGCTTAAATTTAGTCACACTGACCAGTTCAGGTTTTCAGTGTGAGAATGGTGGCATTTGGTTCAGGTTTCAAGCTTAAATAAACTTCATTGAGTATTGATGACAGTTTGAATGTCTTACGAACGGAAACAAGAATATTTGGCCCTTGTTTTAGCTCAACAGTGAGAGCTTAGTATCTCGTACCTACTCATTATTACATTATAAATAATATAAAAAAACAAGAGCATTGTTTTAATGTGTTTTTCTTCCTGGGAATCCTGCATTTTTGGTAAAAAAAAAAAGAAAAAGGAAAATAGCATATCGCATTGCATTTTCGAATCCAGTTTGTCAAAATCGGACAAAGATAACAGATTTTCTGTAATTTAATCCAAAATACAATATTGGACCATTTTGCTCCATTTGCATGTCATTTGGGATTTATAGATACATGACAGCTATTATTGATGTTAAGAACCATCGGAATCAATTTTCTCATGTTTGAAAAAATATAGTAAGACACCAAGTTTGTCAAAATCGGACCACGATAACAGATCTTGAAATGTAAAAAAGTGCGTTGACCTCTTCATGTTTTCCGTTATTGTCACGTGAACGATAGGTCGGAGGTATGTCAAACTATACATTTTTTACTCTACTCATTGAGACGAGTAATTTGATATGCATTTTAGAAGAATTGGAGCATTTTTGAATTTTGGTCACCTTTGGCCCAATTTTTTCCAAAAATGAACTGTTGAAATTCTATTAGCAGTGTAACAAAAATCCAGATTAAGCGGCCTCATTGTTTATAAATGCAACCTGTACCCTGCATTTTGGCGAAAATTCTGTGGCATCATTTTTTGTTTTCTTTTCCTTATTTTGGGGGCCTTAAAGCAATATTGAAAGGGGGTCAGCAGCTGGTGACTCTTAAATCCGCTCATAAACAATTGTTTGTATGGGGCTATATATGTGGAGTCTTCATAGGCCCTTGATGGTGTGAAAGAACTCTGTTTTCTCTGCGGAAAAAACTATATGACCAATATTTTTTTCTTTTTATTTTCCCCTCCTCTTCCTTATCTTTCTTTTTCCAATATATTGACTTTGAGGTCACTTCCTAGCAGATAATACCAACTTCATGTTTTGGCCCCGAAAGTTTAAGTGGAATTTGAAGGGAAATTTGATCTGGAGTCGAGATCTGAAGTATAATAGGGTACTGTAAACTCGATAAAAAAATGATTGGTTAACATTTACATTTGTATCAAATATTGGTTACATTTTAACCATTTTTAGTAAAATTTTTGATACCAAATTGGGTTTAGATTGCGACCAACCAAAATTTGGTAAAGTATGTTTACCAACCATTAACTTATTCACCTTATAACAGACAATTGCTGAAAAGAATACATTTCAATTTGAGCATATTTTAACCAACTTCAGGCGAACAGCCCAATGGATGTTTACATGTTTTAGCCAATATTGGTCAAAACTTTAACCACTTTGGTAAATTTCACTTAAAGTTTACTAATAAAGTACGTGGCAAAAATCTTGCAGTGAATCATTAAA
>JXSR01S025705.1:0-17163 GCA_000969725.1 Ophiothrix spiculata
AGTTTGTAAATTGAACCAAAACAAATATTAAAGTTTTAAGAAAGTTTTCAGATAATACTTTTCAGTGCATTTTTTTGTATTTCATTTAAGAACCCGAAAGGTGAATTTGGCCTTGGTCATTTAACATCTCTGACCGTAACACACTCTTTCTGTTTCCCACTCTTTGCATCCCCTCCTCGAGATAATGCTTTGCATACTACCCATACACATCTTACTACTTAAGATTTGCCCAAGAATTTTTCCTCACATCTGTGCTAGAATTTTGTTTTTCTTTTTTTTTTCCACAGTTTCCAGATCGCGAATCTTTGCATTTACAGTGTCTGCAATTCCCACCATGAGGTGGAGACCACAGAAGAATTGGTACAATTTTGAAAGTATGAGCTTCAGGTGGAAATTTATCCCAATCCTGGTAATAAAGAGGCAAACATTCCTTTCTGTAGGTTTCTACAAGGTGGTGAAATTCCATCAAAATATTTTGCTGTATTATTGAACAAACCAGAGCCAGAAGCCTCTTCCTGAGTAGATTTAATCTTTTGCACATCTGTAGTGAGTTTCATTACACTAGAGGCCAAAACCTTCATATGTTTCTCTATTTTGGAGAGCGAACTATGTCTCTTCATAACTCTCATTTGGTGTTGTCAGTGTTGTGTAACTTCTGTCTATCTGTTGAGTGTTGAAGGCTGTTGTTGTGAAGTCGTTTATGATTTGTCTACATTGTCTGTAAACTCTACATCTATTCTCTGGATGACCTCTGTAAATTATTGTGCTGGTGTCAAGAATATTACATTCAACGCCCTGCCACTTCATCCATGGTCCTGTTAAGGATTTGTCTAAGAGTCCCAGGGCTCTCTATAGTGGCATCAGTTTTCTATCTTTCAAAGCATTGATAATTTCAAAGTGCCAATCATTTCCTGGCTTCATTACTTTGGAATTGAAATCCAATATGTCCCGAAACAATATACGTCAGTCCTGCGTTCACAAAAAACACATTGAAGTGATTTCCAACCCACCGTTAATTGTGCCATGTGTTTGTAGGTTTTACAAGTTTTGAAATATAATATGAACAGATATCACACACAGTAATATGCATGTAATTATTTAATTACATTCAGGGGGACAATAATATTCCTACCGTAGTTATTCGTCCATGTAATATTTGATGTTGATTTTCTCAGGGGATGCTGCAGCTTGTGTATGGTATTTGGGGAATCTAGCGATGCCAAAGCATCTTGAAGTATTTCATCATTTATATCCAGATGATGGTTTGGAACTTTCATGACTGTAGTCAAGGAGTTGATGTAAATCCTCTCTCCTGTTGTGTAAAAAAGTTGTTGATTCTGTAATACAAGATTTATAAACATGAATAAGTATTGGTATAAATCATGAAAAATTGTCATGCTGCTTTGAAACCTATGTGAAACAATTCCGTTTTTACATATTTCTGAACAACTTTTGATAGAAATATATTTGATTTCTAGACTTAAAATTAAAAATAAGGTGCATGTTTTTATTTGTATGTTCTTTATAGAATTGGTGACAAGTAAGTCGTAGTTTACTTTTTGTTTAATAGCAATTTTGCATGACACAAAAACAACGGAATGTGTTGTCCTGCAGATGTGCGTTTTTTGTGCTTAAAAGGCGTGTGTATCTGAAGATACACTTTAACAGAAGATAGTTATAGTGACTCAGATGACAACATATGTGACGCGTTACATCAAAAGGTACAAGTTGTCGGCCAAGCAAGTTTCGAGATACAGGCCAATTAAGCTTGTATATTATAGAGAAAATAATAAGAAAACAACCGTCTTTATTCATCATAACTTCGAAACTAAAACTTCAATTTTCACAAGCAATGTATCATTTTAAAGCTTATTTTGTCCTCTTACAAGTAACACAAAAATCTCAATTTTGTCCAAGGTAGACAACTTGTACCTTTTGATGTAACGCCTCACATATGATAGTTGCTTCTAAACTTCATCCATTTTATTGACTAACCACGTGTCTCCTCACTGGTGGTGATCAGGCTGCATCTAGTAGTCCCTATCACTACATCCCCCTCATTTAAAAAAAAATAAATCTCTCCCCCTTTTCTTTGAAAGAAAGTTCGGGGAAAAAATATAAACATTAAGAATGATGATTTGAATTTGGAGTGTGGTTCAATTTGGAATTATAATTTTGAAATACAAAACAAATTTGAAACGCTTCATGAATGAGAAGTGATTACACTAAAAGAAGTTTGAACTTTTATAATAAACTTTTCGATTACTAGTGTAAATTTGTTTCATAAAAAAAATATGTGTACCGCCGCGGCAAAAGGGTCCAGTTGTCGGCTCGTACATGTTGCTCCTTGTAGCATATCTAATGCATGGTATTTGTATACATCAGATATGCTACAATGAGCAACATGTAAGAGTCGACAACTGGACCCTTTTGCCGCGGCGGTACACATATGAAAAAAAAAATATTTGAATGGATGGTGTTGCTGTAGTTGTATCTGCTGTGGTCCTTGTTTATAAATTCCCATCTCTGTATCGTTCTGGTTTCTTTATGATTCTGCCTGATCTGGTTGTTGTTTGGGTTGTTGTTTGCAGTTTTCGATTCCTCTTTGGTGGTTTTGTCACGGTTGGTTCCTTGTGTGGTTGTTCATCATGATCTTGAAAATGTACTCTTCTGGGTACGGTTGGTTTGGTGCCTTTTGGTATCTCTCTGATGTGGCTTCTGTTTTGGCGGATGATTGTACCGTTTGGAGTGGACATTTCGTATGATCTCGGCTGGTTGCATACTTTGGTGATTTCAGCTGGGCATAACTGTAGAGTTCTCCGTGTCTCATGTTAATGGCCTTCTGCGCAATAGCATGGCGACATCCTGTAAAGACAAGACCAGTCTCATCCAAGTGAGCCTTCCTCTTAAGTGCATATTTGGCTGCCTTCCATTTTGATGACCCACAGAACATACCTGCAGATGAACCCTTGGATGGAATGGCCGAATAATTCTTCTGTAAGGGAGCTTCAACTAATTCATCTAACACAATGAACCTGCCAAGATGGTACGCATTTTCAATACCATCGCTGTCCACATGGTTGAATCAGTACACTTTATGATTTCCATCTACATGGTACATGGTCTGGCTGATAGAGCATGGCGGGCACATCATGTTGTCTTGTCTCTTGAGTTGAAGGAGACTGTCGTGCATATAGGAAAACTTGGTTGCCGCCCTTGCAAATAAGGTAGGGTCAGTATATCTTTTCCGGCCATGCCTCTCACTGATATCACCTAAGGAACTCAAGAATCCTGATACAGATGATCCTGGAAAGCTCATGGAAACACTGATCCATAAGTTGAGCAAGTTTTGCTCGAATATGAATCTTGCATTCAACTCCGGGTCTCCTGGCAGCTAGGAAACCTCTATGCAGCAAATTGAGCAAGTCAAACGCCACATTGACATTCCTGCAGCTGGAGAACATAGTCTTGTACTTTGGTGCATCAAAACGTCCTTTATTGGTGACTGCTATATAGTGACCATCATCAACAAACTGAAACTCCTTGCTTTGGCAATAATGACACTGCTTCAGAAAATAGTGCTTGGTTGTTGGAAAATAATATTCTTTTGGTAACGTTTCAAATATCCAGTTTGTCCAAGTTTGCCTGTCGTGCATAGGTTGGCTTGAGTGAATCACTTGTCACAATTTTGACATTTCAAAGAGCCAAGGCAATCCAGGCATTTGACTGTGGCAACCATGTCATGGCATTGATGGTACACAGTGTCTGTGGCAGGTTCGTCATTGAATTTTATATAACTCATCCATAGATTCTGGTCATTTGATTGGTAATATTGTAACACGTGACCATTTGTCATTTTTACTATCACTGTCATCCATTTGATAGTAAATGATATGACCGGTGATAAAGTTGAAAATCTGCCATTTTGTTTTTGCTGATGTATAGGGATTTTACATACAAAAAAAGTAGTCAGTGAAGAAAAACGTTATTTCAAATTCGATCGAGTTGAAATATGGGCGAAAGATGGAGACAGTAATAAAGTTTATTCTGAAGTTTACAGATTTGAAATCGGTTTAATATTTTTTGAGTTAGAATGTTTTAAAACGTTGGGAAATATCAAGGAAAACATACAGTTCTGGAATGTGTGTGCCACGTAATGTAGTTTTAACTAAACAATGAACAACAAATGTATGCATGGCATAAGGTATATAAAACAATAGTTTATGCATTATCAAATGACTAGAATCTATAGAGGAGTTATATACAGGGTGTCCCACAAAAAATGCATCGAACTTTGAACTTTTATTTTGAGAGAACAGAGCCCAATGGTGTGCAAACGTTACAATAAAATTGTAGAGTAGACCATTGGCTTTTACAGGATTTTTGATTTGTTTAATTTGGATCTCTGAATCAAAAGTTATTGCACATTTTCTGAAGACCAGAAAAATTTTGGTGGTCCGATTTGTTAATCTGTAAAGTTTTACCTCTGATGACGTCATTGGGCACACGTTGAATGGAAATTGCTAAAAACATCACAAGGTTAGGAGAAGCATCCCTTGAACCCATTTCATGACATAAGGACTCAATTTAATGATGATATGCTGATATTAAGCAGGTTGTTGCGTCTGGTTTAGTTAACCTGTTGCGTCCCCTTGACAGGCCAGATGAATCATTAGGTCTTAAACTCCTTTGTCTTCAGTTTTCTTCCGTGGGTTCGGTTAAAGACTTATTATTGGTTGACATTTTTCATTAGAATCCTTTTTTTCGACTCCTTTGGTAGAAATTGTATCCTAAACTACTTGAATTTTGCACCAAAAGTAACAGAGTCAAGGAATATGAGAGTGTCAGGAAGACCCGCACTTTAATTGAACATTTTGACCAATTTAAGTTAAAACTGAACTTAAAATATCACTTAATGTTAGGTATAGGCCAGGTAAGATTGGTTTGGATTGATTCTGCCCCAGTTGCTTGCAGAATTCTCTTCATTTCAAGTTTGCATTTCTTTAGCTGGAAGTCTAAACTTACAAATCGGACCAAAGTTGATTTAAAGGGCTTTTTTAAATTCTCCATATCTTTAGAATGGAATGGTGAAATTAAACAGGACTAAAAGCATGTTGTAGAGTAATTACTCTACTTTTGAAAAACATATATTACTATGATTTAATCTTTTGGCAACCATTTTTTACTATTTCTTATTTGCTCGTTGCATTAATATTGGGACAAGCTGTAAAACAAATATTAACTGCTTATATTTGTGTGATGGTAAAAATATACCACCCCTCATTGAAAGATTCATTGTTTCATTTCACTCGCCTATCGGCTCGTGAAATGGAACAATCAATCTTTCAATTTGGGATGGTATATTTTTACCATCACACTCATAAGCAGTTAATATTTGTATACCAACAAGCTCTTCTATATAATGGGTCTGTACGCCTCCCAATTTGTTACCATTTTTTTTTTCTGACTTCCCATTCAGATGCCTCAAAATTGTCATCAGAAAGTAGCTCATCCATAAATTTGTTCAAATCAACATGGGCATCTTCACTTGAGTGCACAAATGTTTCATTGTCAATCATTGGTTGAAAATCCATGTTGGTATTGGCCTGCTCTTCTTGATGAACCTGTGGAGCTTTGTTTTTTCCTTTTTCTGTTAATGTTAGACACATGATGTATGATTCCATCATCACTAGTCTATCTCTATATTTATCCTGACCTCTGGATGGAATTTGGTCATTCATACCCTTCAATATCCTATCAATCAGGTCATCATCATAGCTATCGCTGTCACTAGCTCGTCTTTTGGGATTTCTAATACGCTGGTTCTTTTAACGATTGTAACAGCTTTTCTTCTACTGGGTCCATCTTCAAAGACCTTTTCCTTGTTTTATTAACTCCAATTGGAGTTGTCAAACTGTTAGTACAGCCACTGATATTAAGCGTCAGACAGACAGAGGGAGAGATAAAGAGATAGTAACAACGGACACGATAAAATATATGATAGCAATGTCCGCATATTTTGTTACCACCAAGAAAACAACATGAGACTACCATTCGTATATTCTATGTAGTTAAAAAAAATTCAACTTCAAATAGAATATACGGTCATATCTGATATTTAATTGGCTGATTTGCGGTAACATCAAAGCATGAGAAAATGATTGCAATCCGAAGTTGACAAGGCGTTTCAAATAACTTGAAAGATATATTCTCGTTAACAACGTTTTAATACAATGAAGGTTTATACACCTAAGAATCATGGATATAAGTGATGGCTCACCCCGAAAGGGGGATTTGGGCTTGGCCATTCAAAGATGCAGATGAGCCTTCATATCTTTGTTGTTGTATTTGGGCTGGTCAGTTCAATGATGCAGATGAGCCTTCATATCTTTGTTGTTGTATTTGGGCTGGTCGGTTAAATGATGCAGATGAGCCTTTGGATCTTTTCTGTTGTATTTTGGCTGGTTGTTTCAATGATGCAGATGAGCCTTCGGATCTTTGTTGTTGTATTTGGGCTGGTCGGTTTAAAGATGGCTGAAGAACTGTTCCGAATCTTTGCCCAATCCTGAACCAGCACCATCTACGTACCTTCCTCCCCGTGCTATTTGACGATGCCAGGAGTGAGCTTTGGCATGCATGACTGAGAGTGCAGGATGCATGTTTGAATCAGAATCTCTCCACACAGAAAAAACATCAGCAACTGTCTTGGCCCATGGCCAGTACTTGCATATAACATCTTGACATATATATTTCACAGAATTAGGCATCATGAAATTAACATGAAGAAAGTGGGCATAATTGTAGAGTTCTCCGTGTCTTATCTTAATGCGCAATAGCATGACGATATCCTGCAAAGACAAGACCAGTCTCATCCAAGTGAGCCTTCCTCTTAAGTGCATTTTTGGCTGCCTTCCATTTTAATGACCCACAGAACATACCTGCAGATGAACCCTTGGATGGAATGGCCGAATAAATCTTCTGTAAGCGAGCTTCAACAAATTCATCTGACACAATGAACCTGCCAAGATGATACGCATTTTCAATACCATCGCTGTCCACATGGTTGAATCGGTACACTTTATGATTTCCATCTACATGGTCTGGCTGATAGAGCATGGCGGGCACATCATATCGTCTTGTCTCTTGAATTGGAGGAGACTGTCATGCATGTAGGAAAACTTTGCTGCTGCCCTTGCAAATAAGGTAGGGTCAATATATCTTTTCCACCCATGCCTCTTACTGATATCACCTAAGGAACTCAAGAATCCTGATAAAGATGATCCTGGAAAGTTCATGGAAACACTGATCCATAAGTTGAGCAAGTTTTGCTCGAATATGAATCTTGAATTCAGCTCCGGGTCTCCTGGCAAGAAACCTCTATGCAGCAAATTGAGCAAGTCAAATGCCATATTGATATTCCTGCAGCTGGAGCACATAGTCTTGTACTTTGGTACATCAAAACGTCTTTTATTGGTGACAGCTATATAGTGACCATCATCAACAAACTGAAACTCCTTGCCTCAGCAATAAAGCTTTCTTTGTTGTAATCCACTTCCGTCTGTAGAAATAGGTGAAAGATCTCTTGGGAGACCTGCCCATTACATATTTCCTGTTCTTCTTTGAGTATATCAATAGCTTTCTTGATTGGTCTCTGAACTTTGAGTTGCTTAGAGAGAGCTTGACACATACTCATCGTTGCCATCTTTCCTGTCCCTCTTTAACTTATTCATTGATGTCGGCTCAACACGCCTCTAACTATATTCTATCCTTTATTGGCTCAACACGCCTTTAACTATATTCTATCCATTTATGTCAGCTCATAATGCCTTTAACTTATTCATTTATGTCGGCTCAACACGCCTTTAACTATATTCTATCCATTTATGTCGGCTCATAATGCCTTTAACTTATTCATTTATGTCGGCTCACTTTAACTATATTCTATCCATTTATGTCGGCTCATAATGCCTTTAACTTATTCATTTATGTCGGCTCAACACGCCTTTAACTATATTCTATCCATTTATGTCGGCTCATAATGCCTTTAACTTATTCATTTATGTCGGCTCAACATGCCTTTAACTTATTCATTTATGTCAGCTCAACATGCTTTTTATTTTACTAAATTGAAGTCGGCACAATGCCTTTCTATACTCTTCCTGTGGTTGATATTTTTCGTCCTCAGTCTTTGTTTTCCTCTTTAAGTAGTTCCTCATCTGCGTTTTTCATCTGAGTGGGGTGGTTCCTCATCTGTGTGGTTCATCTCGAATGGGGTAGTTCCTCATCTGAGTTGGTCCTCATCTGAGCACCTCTTCGTCAGGGTTATCCAATGGTGATGAATCGCACCCATAATTGATTTCAGGGTGGATAGGGCAATGTGTTCGTACCTTTTAATTTGGGGGTAGTAGACATGGGTATGTTTGTCTTGTTAAGAAAATCCGAGAGACTGAAAAGGTTGCCCTATAACTTGTATATATCTGTCAAGGGGCCAATTCGACAGATAAGGCATTCGTAGTAAGGATCTATTTGGTAACTTTGGTGGTTTATGATACAAAGAATAGTTAAAATGTTCAATTGTCGATTTTAATTGAGGATATAAGAATGTCAAAGGAAAATTAATGTTCCATAGGAGCACCTGCCTTTTGGTTCCTGCTTTACAATCACGTCAGCCTTTAATTTTTGGATAAGTTCTTTTTCTGCTTCATTCTGACAATCCTTTTGAAACAAATGTTCTGCATATACTTCAGCTTCACTTATGACTTTGTCAAGGAAAGTACTAAATCTGTAATGCTTTTGAACAGGCTTCCTCTTTTTTCACCACCTGCATTCCTTTTTGAGTATAGCAAGTTGTAGTAACCTGTTTGTTCTCAACGTGTCCATGAAACTTCTTTATCAAGTGGTACTGATGCCAGTATGTCCTTGATATGGCCACATCTGCAATCTTTACAAGTCCATTTGATGCAGGCAAGGTCATTGTACTTGCAACCATCTTTTAAGGACACATTGTTTGACTTACAGGGTCATACCCATCTCTGAATGCATCAGGCTTGATGGCATTTACTGCCATTAAATTAATGTTCTCATAACATTCACATAGGCAGCCAAAATTTTCAAGTAGTTAAATATATTGGCTGCCTTACTTGACCTGTCGAAGACTAAAAAATATACCTACACTGCCTGGCTTATCTGCATTCTCCCTCATGTATTTATTATACAACTTTGTAAGGAGCAGCTTCAAAACTCAACCGCCGGTTGTCTGCTGGTTCTGGGCGGTTCTGGGCTGTTGGCTATTGTTTATTCCGGTTAAACCGCCCAGACCCGGCAGACAACCGCCGGTTGAGCTATATCCATTATGTATCTAGACTTTAATTTAATCTATGGGGTTTTTTTTTCAGCTTTCTCAGCACTGAAGACACAAACTGCTGCTTCTGTGATGTCTTTGGGGTTTTACTGAGTCCATTCATCAAGGCTTCCATGACTCCTGTACTTACAAGATCAATTCCAATATCCTGCTCTTTTAACACTTTGTTTGTGCATTGTCTCTCTTGATGGCATATAGTTCTCTTACTCTTGCAAGTATGTATAGCCTCTTTACAATCAGGTGTGTACTTTGCCCTTTACACTCAAAATTACACTTTCCTCTCAGATCTTTTGGTTAGATACCAGTCCGGACTTAATGCTCAGTTAAGCGTACCCGCTGTATCACTTGATGCAGCAATATTGTATCGCTTCATGAAGCATTGTAGATGTGAACCATCCATTACACAAAATCGATAGTTAGGGCAATTAAGCTGTCTGCTCCAAAGGGTTATGTAAGTAACTGTCACCCTTCTTATATTACGTTTATGAAGATTTTGATTAATCCAGGCATTTCAACATTAAAATAACATAATTAAATCTAGTCTGCTGGACTTGCATTTAATTGAGTTATGGCATTTCATGCTAATCCAAGGTATCATTAAGCCTACTGGTCATCTGGCAGCTTCTATGCAGTGACCTGTGACAAGCTGTTGACGTCACACCAAATGGAACTTTTAAGACTCTGTGGTATCTTGTAGACAGAATTGGGATCCTACTAACAGTTATAAGAAAGTTGTAGACAATTTACAAGAACTGGAAAGAGCTTAAGTCATTGACAAACAGCTATACCACAAACTGTACCCTGGTGAGTCTACCAAATTGTTACGGCTATAAGAACAATGTTCTCCTTAGACCAATTGTGAGCAGCATAAACTCAATCCCATACAATGTTGCTAAACATGTGGCGTACATAATCAGTCCACTTGTTGGTAAATTGCAGCACCACATAATTAACACTCAAGATTTGACAAACTATTGGACATACAGTTAAATGATAATGAAATGATAACTGTATTTGATGTGTCGCCCCTATTTCCCTGTGTACCACCTAAGGAGGCGGTTAATGTTGTACAAGAATTTTTAGTGAAAGATACCACCTGGAACGAGCAAACAAATCTGAGTACTGAACAAGTGTGTCAATTATTGGAACTATGTCTCAATACTACATGTTTTGTTTACGATGACAAATTTTACAAACAGTGCCATGGGTAAGCAATGGGCTCTACTCACCAGTTTTCCCAATCGTAGTGAATCTGTATATAAAACACTTTGAGCGTAAAGCCATTGCAACATATTCCGGAATTCCACCTACAAAGTGTTTTTCTACGTGGATGACACCTGGATCAAAATAAGAAAGTACCAACTTGTTTCTTTTTTTGATCATATCATTAAAGTGAATGAATACATCAAATTCACCCAGAAACATATTTCATAATAGAGAAAACTTGCCTTCCTGGACTGTTCATTTCATGTACTAAGTGACTGACACTGAGACTTGAGTTATAGAAAGGCCACACACACAGATAAGTGTTTGTTATTTGATTAACATTACCCTTTTGGTACACAAACTAGGTGTGATTTGGATTTTATTCCACAGAGTGGATACAATTTTCTCTACGGACAACAATAAGCAGAAGAACACGATCCTCTTAAGTCAGCCCTTGTGTCTGTGGATATAGAAATTGGACATTTTGCAAAACATTGGAGAAATGCGTCCTTCTATTATGCGTCCTTCTATTACTGAATCCTGTACAAGTAACACTCAGGAACAAACAACTTGCAGAAAGAACATCCCATATGTGTCTGGTCTGTCAGAGAAATTACGCAGAATCTTCAGTGCACACCACAGTCTCATTTAAACCAACAAATACTTCACCCTAAGTACAACATCCCTAAAGATAAAGAGAGCAACATTATTATTCCAATTCAACAAGTATACAGGATGAAACAAATTTTACAGCGGCAAAAAACAAACTCTGAACAAACGCATGTACCAACACCGCAGGCCTTGCTCTTGTTGTGGTGATTATGCTGTGTACCAACATTTGTATGCTACTAAACACACCTTTGAAAATGAGGATGTTGTAGTATTGGACAGAGAACACAAGTGTTTTAAGTGAGGTGTCAATTAAGGGGGCCATTATGTTAATTCTGAAAGGCCATTTCTCAACAAATGATGAGAACTTCGCCATAATCTAGCAGGGGCTACAATTCTGTCTACGACAAGATATCAAAGAGACTTACCAGTCCCATTTCCTGTGACGTTAACAGCCTGTCACAGGTCACTGCACAGAAGCTGCCAGATGACAAGTAGGCTTGAGGATGTGCCTTGGATGAGGCATGAAACATCGTCACTCAACTAAATATAAGCCCAGAATACTAGATTTAATTCTATTATTTTAGTTTTTCTTGCAAATTTTTAGTCAGCACTTATCAAAATTACGATCATTTTCAATCAGTGCTGGCTAATAAATGCAACAGACAGCTTAATTGCCCTAGCTATTAATTTAGTTTAATGGATGGTTTACATCTACAATGCTCTATGAAGTGATACGATGTCGCTGCATCAATCAATACAGCGGGTACGTTTGATTGAGCATTTAGAAATATATCTCTGATATAGTCAGTGTCTGCATAGGGTTTGATTGCATTTTTTGTGACAGTTAACATGCCGAGCATATTGAAGAACTTTCTATTGGTGGATGGATCATCACTGGTGACTGCTACGACTTTTAACCCTGCCTGCTCCGATACCTTGACAACTTTCCAAAATAGCATATCCCCAATATTTTATATCCTTTAGTGCTTGTTGTTGGATAGTGGGCAATGGGAAATTCAAAATGCCAATATTTCGGCTACTGCACTTTCAAGGGCTCTCTATTATTTCAAGGGCTCTCTGTATTTCAATATTGATAACAAAGTGTGAATATGATTTTAATTTATTTATCCAGAATGATTCACAATGTAAAATGATTTTGTCTTGGTGGTTGTGAATTTTTTTATGACCATTAGTTGTGTGTCATGAATGGAATGATCAGTGAGATTAAAGTGGTGTGCTATAGGGAGCAATTGCCAGTGATGGTATCGTAGTTTTTTAGGTCTTATCTTGTGTTGTTAGTCCTGGTATACAGTGAAGTGATAGTTTTTCTGACATATTGTTTGAGACAACGTTTACAGGTGATTAAATATATAAGCCAAGATATTTTGCATTCTAACAATTTTTACAAACCCCAAAGTAGTCAAATTGGTATCAGGCTGTTCTTCTTTGTTGACTAAGTATTTAATTCCGCTGCTTACTTCATGACTGATAACGTTTGTTGCATTTCCAACCTTCATCTTATCCAACGTCCAACCTATTTTCTTTTAATATTATTGTGTCTATCTTGGAAAGCAAGTTTAGGCAAGTTTTCACCTGCTGATTTAAATTTCTAATTTTGACTTACTTTTTGAAATATTACCCAAAATTGGCGTAAATAGGCAAAAAATGACACATTTGTGGTCAAAATGTGATGTAGAATGACTTTCTTTTAGCTTTATCCTCAGCAAAAGTGCTGATTATAATCTACACATCTTGCAACACATGATTCTGTACAGCAAGTATGGTGACACTGCTCAGTCCTTCTTGAGTCATAGTGGCTCTATGTGAATTTTTGATCAATTTGAGCTGGGCAAATGACGTTTCACTTTCACAATTGGTGAATACAACAAGCCCATGTAATCATTGTAATTTATGGCCCTTCACAAAATTATCTAAGGGGCGCACCATTAGATTTCCAAGGGGGGAGCAGGAAGTTGGGTTCGGGGTGGATCTTTTTTTCGTGTCCCGTTCGTGGGCGAATCTTTTTTCTTGGAAATTACTGTTTTCCCCCTATTCCATGTTCAGGAGTGATTTGTTTTTCTTCTGCTTATGGAGGGGGAATTTTTTTTATAATAACTTCCTGTCCCCCCCCCCTGGAAATCTAATGGTGCGCCCCTAAGCTGTTCTGAATGATGAAAATAGTTTCTTTTTTCATGGCCCTGACTTAACCTAAACAATGTGAGGGAAATATAACACTGTTAATAATAAGACAATGTTTATATGATTTCACTAGGAGATTTGACTGGCTGATTTTGTTGTGATATATAGTTTTATTTAAAAGAAAAGGGATAATTTTTGTGATTAAAAAAGGGGGCCAGCAATCATTTGTCAAGATTGCTGTCAATTTTCTTTACAAATTACGGTGGTAATAAACATCAGAAAATTCTAAAAATCAAGATAACATGTTAAAAAAAACTATTGACCTCCTATTTTCCTATGTTATGATTACTAAATAGGATACAGAGTTTCAAAAACGTCAAAAATGTGTTAGAAATTTGATCAAGGACCCCTGGCCCAGGCCCATTTATAAATCCGCCTGAAAATAAACATACCTTTCTAGGTCTGGGGGATGATGTGATTTACGGTTTGACACATGCCCACATGCGCCACACATAGTTCTGTTGGTACTCTCCATGTCGCATGCAACTGCTTTCACATGAAGACCTGCATGATTGGGAAGAGTAATATTGACGTATACCGAGTCACTACATATTCTAACTTTGAAGTCAAAGACATTCCATGAAGGGTTAGACAGCATATTTGCTATTCTCACCTCATCACATCTATTTTGATTTTTATCTAGTCTTGGTAAAGATGTCTTTCAAAACACCTGGTTGGAATTAATGTTTTCAAGCCTTCTTTGTAAGGTCCTCTCAGAAGGTGGTTGGTTTGCTACAGGAGTCAGAGACAGAATTGTCAGAAGGAAACAATATTGGCACAACATGGATCCCTTTGCCTGTTTGATATGTGATCTTAAGATCTTCCAGTAGTTGGCGGTGGATAGGGTCGTCTACGGTGTTGGCTCTTTCTTGGCCTATCCATGTGTTGTTTTTTGCTTCCTTTCACTGATATATTTCTTCTTGCATTGAACATAGTCAGCCTAGAAACAACTAAATCCCTAAGTTTGACAGAATCATGAATATCCCAACTTATATATGGGTCGGTTACCGTTTCCTTAATCTTTTCAGCTATATGCTGTCTAAGTGTATTCACATCTTTTTGTTGCGGCAGGTTATCTGGCTTCTTTAACTTCTGATTCTTGTTACAAGCTAATTTGTACACAGCAATTGGACAAGCTTCATGAATAACAACCTTCCTCGTTCTTCTTCAATATCTTTCTTTAACCAACCGACTCTGGTCAAAATTTATTCATACCAGATTACATCACGTTCTAGACCTGGTTGGATCATTAATGTACCTAGGCTTATACACATCAATCAGTGTTTGTCTAGATGTAGGTGGAGTCTTTCAAGATTTCCTTCGAGCTTTTTCATCAGTTGAATAGCGTCATCTCTTTCTTGTCGAGATGGATATCTTGGAATATAATGTTTGGCGCTCACTATTAATAAGGGAAGAGGCAATTGTTAACAGTGTGACTGTATCTGCATCAAGAAAATTACTCCGGAGGATGTGGGGGGGTTCAGAGGTAGGATCTTGATTTGAGTTGTGATGTCCTAATCAGCCGGTTGATTTCAGTGGGTTTAAAAACTTTACTTCTAACCTTCTAACTTCTAACCTTCGGACAGGTGAACTGTCAAGTTGGTAAACCTTTGGACTATCGGACTGTAATCTTATAATTTACCCATCTGTAACTTAGCTCACTATGTCAGTTAATGCTACAAACATGACAAAGGCAGTTTTGTTGCAATCTGTATTCTTGCACTTGTTTATGCCATTTCTGGTCTTAAACCAGCTGCCGCAGTTGCATTTTTTTTCTTTTGTTGCAAAGCAGATGAAATGACAGTAGACCCCTGACCATGTTGTTGAAATACATGTTTTCATCTTCGCAAGCCGCAGAATCAGCATTTACCTGTGCATATGTTCCAAGAGAAGGCACGATGTGTGCCAATGTTCAGCACACTCCAAAACATGAACAATATAAGAATGAATTTAGTTTGATTAGGAAATGCACAACAACCAAGAGACCAGCAGGCACTGGAGAGGTTGTCTATTTCGTCTCTGGTGAGAATTTGTGCCTCCATGAAAGAAAAAAATGTACTTTAATCTAGAAAATAATTCAAAATAATTTGTTTGGGAAATTCCAAGTTGGATGTGGTGCTGTGCCAGGAAGCCGCACACATCAACTACTATGGGCTGCATAACAAGTTCATGCCTGTAACACTCTTTGACAACTCTGTATTTTTTTATATAACTATAATAGTTTAGCTCAGCTAAAACATCGCATTTGGCGAATTCAGCGTTGTACATTCTTTTAAACAGATTATCACCTCCACCCATCTGATTGACCCAGAATGGAATAATCACAGGATACTGCTACTGGTCCTGGCCCTATTGATGGTAATTCTAAAAATTGGCCAGCATTATTCATATGATCTTGCATTGAAAGCCTGTCTGGAAATATCTGATGTTCAACAATAATCTGTGTGCTCACTGCGTGATATCTTCTATGTCCACTAAAATAATGTTGTTGGTTTTCATTTGGACGATTGATTTCCTGCAGTGTACCATCAATGCATCCAACCACTTATGGAAACATCTTGAAGGTGTTATGCATCAACGACCACTCTTGCACTGTTGGCCACTTAACAAAATGTTTAAGGTGTTCATACATTACTGAAATGGTTGACCTTATCATCCTTGTCAGTGTGGAATTAAAATTTCTTTGTTCAAATATGCTCAAAATTCTTACAAAATTGTGTCATCAATTTATCAAATTATATTTATGTTCAAAATGGTCTATCTGAAATACGAATTCATGTTCAAATAGTTTAATGTTCGAAGCAGTCCATCTGAAATACAAGTTGATTGATGCATTAGCCATGTTGCAATTAGCAAATGTTGGAGGAGTAGGCGCGGTAGACTTGAGTTGATATTGACACATCAGTGAAAGCAGACCTAGCATTGCTGCTGACAGCTCCTGTGTAGTATTATTAATTGCAGGAGTTGGTGTTGGTGATCTTACAATTTAGGCTGGTGCTCTGTTGAGATTGAGGTTGAGGTTGTGTAAAGGTAACTGGATGGACTTGGAAGTGGTCTTTTGCACTGGCATTGCTGCTGGTGGCTGTATACTAAAAGCAGACTGTGACTTGGTGATCCATCCAAATAAGCTGGTTCTATAAGTGGTGGTCCAGGTTGGTGTTGAGGGGAAGACCTCTAAACAAGAGATGAAGAGATTGAAGGCATTGCCATTGGTTCATGGACTTGTCTTTCAAGGGAAGAGGTAGGTGCTTGTTTGTAAGTGCATATCTTCACAGGGGTGCTGCCTTGTGTGCAAAGATATATCTTCACATGGGAGGAGGCAATTGATAATTCCAATTGGCAACCACCAGTATCCCTAATACCCTTTACCAGAATTCTGCCTATTGCCTTCCAGTCCATCCTACCAGAGTCAGGACGCAAATATGGAACTTGCTCATCTTCACCAACTGTCATTATTAACAAGAAGGCTTTCCAGAATGCCGAGTAAGCCTCTCTAGAAAGCCCTTTAATCTTATCCATGTTTGAAGGATCTATAAAAGCTGCAACTTCAATTTCCATGTTAGTTCTTCCTTGTCTGATTCTGAACCATCTGAATTTTGATCATTTAATGCAAATAGTTGTGGTACATTAATTTCACCACTCTTTATAAGGCTCTCACTTTGAAATACGATGCAAATGGTAAAAAACAGTCATTTTTTCACCAACAAAACCTGAAACTGACTTGCAATGATGTCCCAACTCCATGGATTTTGACCATATTTGCCTATAAAAGTCCAATATGAATA
>JXSR01S025705.1:20673-31777 GCA_000969725.1 Ophiothrix spiculata
GTGCAGATGGCTATTGTTTATTGTGTTGTATTGTATTTTATCACTTAGAGGCCACTTCAAAACTCAAGCGGTTGCCTGCTGGTCCTGGGCTGTTCTGTGCAGATGGCTATTGTTTATTTCAGTTCCCAGAAACGGCAGACAACCATTGATTGAGTTTTGAAACGCTCCCTGAATTGGTTGACATGAATTCAATGCAAACGCTCAAATAATATAATCTGTATTGCGTGTTTTAAGTCTAAAAATAACATCAATCGCATATTTAAACATTTATTGCTCTGTAATGACTACACGTGTTGTGTTTTGGCAAGTGACTGCAATAGTCACGCAAGCAAACCATGCAATATAGCTGTAAACGCCAATATTTTCGCGCTCAGTAATTTTTGCGCAAAGCCAATTTTGGGCCATTTTGCGTGGTTTTATTTTTGCGCACGTGAACATTGGCCGTGTATGGAACTTCCTTTGTATCAAATACAGAGTAATTTTCGTGCTGCATTTATTTGTAGAAATGTAGCGCGAAAAATACCACTTATACAGTACTTGTTTGACAAATCTGCATGTATTATTTTGTTAAAAAATATACAATTTTGGTAAATTTGTGATTAAAATTTCAATGCATATTTGTCCATATAAAGTGATAAATTAGTTACCCCCTGATTGTTCTTATGCAATACGGAAGCTATCTATTTGGTTGGGTGGTGTATCACATGACCTCTATATTGCATGAACAAACAGGTAATTAATGTTATTACATTGTTATTAAGTCTTTTTCATAATTTGCCAATGAATTTGTAGACTTGTATAAAATTGTGTTATCAAGGTAAAAAGTACTGCTATGTTCACTCAACAAGATGTGCCGTATGCCATAAGATGTCTTGATAATTGATGTCCTACCATTTGAATTCATTTGAATCAAACATGTATTTTGATAAAGAGCCTTTTAATGTGTATTAAGCTGAATTCATACTCAAAACGCAATGCGTTGCGTTTCCGATAATTTTCACCGCAAATGAATTCACACTCAAAACGCAAACGGACTGCGGCAGCCGATGACATGAAAACGCAATAGAAAGTTCAGCTTTTCTCAACTCAATTTGCGTTGCCGCAAGTGGTGTTGCGTTTTGATATCGATTGATCGGAACTCCTTGAATCTTTTACTGCACATGCTCGGTGCGTCATGCGTCTGCGTCGAGTCTGAATTCAGCTTTAGATTTAATTTCTAATTGAAGATAAGATTGTTATCATACACAATGTTTAGCTTTTAGTTGTAGAGAAAAAATTCAAATTTAGTCCAAGACTAAGTCAGCATTTAATTGTTGGAATTGTATTGTGAAATTCACTTCCAAAAGTTCTCAAAATTTCTGGTTCCGTTAAGGGGTGTAAGCACCTTACTCAATGTTACCCAAATCACAAAAGTCAATTTTTTGAGAAAATCACAAAAAACAATTTTTTTGGCCATTTGGGCTTCCAACCAAGCTAAAAATAACTTTTTCTTTTTTAAAAATGACCTAGGAATGGGAATTTTAATTTTAAACACCCACTCGGATGTTGCGTCATTTTTATTTTTTTTGAATTTTGGCCAATTTTTTGATTTTCACGCAAATAAGGTCAAAAATTCACTTTTTTTCATTTTGGTCATTTTTTGACCTTATTTGGCATGAAAATCAAAAAATTGGACAAAATCCTAAAAAGTAAAAATGATGCAACATCCGAGTGGGTTTTTGAAATTCAAATTCCCATTCCTAGGTCATTTCTTTAAAAAATGTTATTTTTAGCTTTTCCCGAAGCCCAAATGGCAAAAAAATGTGTTTGTCGTGATTTTCTCAACAAATGTGATTTTTGGTCAAAAATCACCATCACCATCATGTTCCTTGTGAAAATTCCTTTCTGGAAATGTATACTTTGATTAACTTTAAGCACTTTGTTAAAAAGTTATGGTACAAAATAAACTTGCAAAAACGTAACATGAGTAAGGTGCTTAAACACCCCTTAATTTTTTCCGTCAAAATTATAAAACGATTCTTATAAACATGTAATAACTAAAATGTGCTTTGAGCATGTCCTTGTCTTGTTCTTCGTTCTTGTTAGGTCACTTTATTTTTTTTTTTTACACAAATTGTTAGTTATTTTAGGGATAGGCTATTTACAAGCCTCATTGGCTGCTCAGCCTATTCCTCCATGTGTTGTTTATTATATCCAGCTCAAACCAGCCATTAAGTCAGCCCCAGATCATTTTCATTTATTTTAATTTCACCAAATTATGACCTTTTACATGTATTTTCACCGGTAGCACAAAATGAATTTTGATGATTTTATGGATGTTAGGAGCTGGACAAGCATATATCTAACTTCTTCACCAATCATTTCAATTTTACTCTGCAATAAATGTTTAGGGGAGCGGATGGAAATCCCACCAAAGAATTGCGCGGTTTTGCATAAATGGTTGTTCAGTGTTGTGTGTAAACCTTATCAGATTGCCTAACTTTGTCACAAATTTAGTTTCATATTTTCCGCAATATACAGAATTTTCGGGTGTGTTCTCAAAGAATTGGAGTTTTTTTGCATGTACCTACTAGTCATGTGTCCAAGAGCATTCAAATACTAACCTTTAGGCCTATCTCACATCAACTTGGCCAATCTACACCTGAAGGGCAGCCGATGACTTGAAAACGCATTGGTAATTCAGCTTTTCTCAACTCGATTTGCGTTGCCGCAAGTGGTGTTGCGTTTTGATATCGATTGATCGGAACTCCTTGAATCTTTTACTGCACATGCTCGGTGCGTCATGCGTTTGCGTCGAGTCTGAATTCAGCTTTAGATTTAATTTCTAATTGAAGATAAGATTGTTATCATACATAATGTTTAGCTTTTAGTTGTAGAGAAAAAAGGTTCATCATTGGATGTTGAATGATCTGTAAGGGGTGTATGCATAATAAAAAAATCCTTTAAAAAGGAATTGTTCCAGCAATCATGATTGAGTCTTTTGAGAGAATTGATTTTTCACAATCAATGAATCAATATCTACACACTTACACGACATGCAAGCCACATGAAGGAATAATATTCTTACTGGGACCAACGGTTGTGGTAACTATCTCAAATCCGAAAATTAAGAAAAATGGGAAAAGTTGGCTCTTTTTTGAAGTAAACGACATCCTTAAAAATTGTCAAAGGTGTCATAAAAATCATTATAGATGGGGGTTTTTTTCTCTAAGATTACCTTTGTAATGGTTATTTTTAGCCTAAAATACCCTTAAACATTGGTATGGGTTTCAGACTTTACGAACGGCACACCAACTTGGCCAATCTACACCTGAAGGGATCAGGCACCAGAAATCTGAAAAAAAGTGGCTCCTGGACTTGAGAACAAATATTTTGGAAAATTTTAATTCCAATTTTGATTTGAAAATCAAATCAAACATAAACTTAAAAGTTTAAGTTTGTTTGGATGAATATGTATTGTTGTATGTTTCCAATCATTTTCCTCACAAATTTTGACTTGTACAAGAGACAAAGAATTATATACGGCAAGACCCGGATGCTGTAGTACTGAGGGAAAAATATCGTCCCCCGAGTCTCATTTTTTCTGTCCCACCGGGCGCAAAAAGTCGGGAACCATAGGGTAAAAATCGCCTGGTTTAGGTTTGCGCCATGCATTGCTCATTATGGGATTGTTAGATATTCATAAGGCCTAAAAAAAATGTTTGTTTGCCCTCCGCGACCGACCCTAAAAATGCCAAAAATTTGGGTCGCGATTTTAGGTGGTTTTTTCCTTCAAACATGTAAAATATGAAAACTCAATATTTTTGATGTAAAACGTAAACATTAAGCAGTGTTTAAGTCACATTTAGTAGTATAAAATGCATATTTCCTCTAAATAATGATCCACAATCTTTGATTAAGCCCTGCATTGCTTGTTAATCACGATAAAATCCATGGAATGACATCATTCTTTAAAGTGATGAAAAAAAAGGGGAAAAAGATCAACCGACCGACCGACCGAAATTTTTTAATTTTTCCACTGGAGGGCAAACAAACAATTTATTTTTTTTACTTAAGGTGGTGTCTGGAAGGCATACCTTCAGTAGAGGGAAATTTAGTATGTTAGGCATATGCTAGCCCTAATACATTGATGTGGGACAGCCTTATGAGATTTCTGACCTTTTTCAAAACTTCATTTCCTTTTGGGTGAGGGGAGGAAGTGCTCTCAAAGAACTGGGAGATTTTAATTTATTCCAATATCACACTCAAATACACTGAACAGAGCAAGAACAAATAAAATTATACATAAAATACAACAAAAGAATGATATCGAGGAGGTTGTAAAAGGCCTGAATGGGCCATCCCCAAAGTAGGGCATAAAAACAAAGAAAGTAAACACAGACAAATCCGGCACACAAAAGACAAGACATGCCCCAAAACTTCAAAACATATTATCAAATAGTACACTTGTAGCATTTGATTCGCTTGAGTGGAATTTCTTGTATAAAACGTTAAATCGTATGAATTTTGGGGTTTCTTTTGTTAATTATGTTAAACCTTTATACACAAATATTAGTAGTTGTATTAAGAACAATGGTATGACATCTAAATATTTTACTGTAGGTAGGGGGGTTAGACAAGGTGATCCATTGAGCCCCTATTTATTTATTTTGGCGATTGAGATTTGTTCATGTAAAATTAGAAGTGACCCAAGAATTAAAGGTATTTCAGTAAATAACTCTGAAATTAAACTAATTCAATGTGCGGACGATACCACATGTACACTGGAAGATGAAAATTCTGTCAGTCGTTTGTTGAAACTTTTTGAGGATTTTGGTCAAATATCAGGTCTCAAATTGAATGTTAGCAAGTCCCAGGCACTGTGGCTTGGGTCTAAGAGATTTTGCAGAGATAAGCCCTTTAATGTTCTTTGGCCTGAAGAACCAATCAAAGCTCTTGGTGTTTATTTTTCTTATAAAGTTGAGTATAAGCTTGTTTATGTAGTGCTTGCATTTTAAAATCTATTTTATTTTGTGTTTTAAAGATGGGCAAGGGAAAAAAAACCATTTGATATATTATCGTATTATATGCTTGTTAAAAAATAATGAATAATAAAAGCACTGAGCACCGAAGCGTGTGCTTGGTGGAAAAGTTAAAAAAATAGTTCACTTGTTGAATTTGTAAATATCATAAAGCTCAAGTATATGTTTATAAAAGGTTTGTTTTAAACTTATATCTAAATTCTTTGGCAGTTTTAGATTGTTTTTTTTTTTATCCAGAGAATTCCATAGACCTGGACCAGATGTTCGAATTGATCTATCAGAACAACATTTCTTTTGAGTTATGGATGCTATAATTTTGGGAATTTCTTGTAGTATAATTATGATTTTGATTGTGCTTACTGAAATGATTTATAAATCTCTTTGGTAATAACTCTGCTTGATGTTTATACATAAATTAAACACACCAAGATCCAATTCATATGTATCATACACATCTTAAATTTTGTGCTTTATGAAGAGCGGATTGGCATGGCATCTATAATGCTCAAGCGAGATTGTTCTTACAGCCCACTTTTGCTTAATGTTCATCGAGTGTAAGACAGCTTTCCAAATTCCAACATGACGAGATTGCATAACTTCTCCTCCATAAATTTGGTTTGTTTTGTTTTGTTTTGCAATATACTGATTTAGACAGATAAAGCAAAGGTCACTGTATACTAATTGCATAAAACAACAATTTTGGTTACTTTTACTGGCATATTTATACACAAATTTATTTGTAAAAACCAACTCGTGTATGGCAAAATAATCAAATAAAGACTTCAAATGATAAGACTGATTTGTATTTGGTTTATTAGTTAATCATTATTTTGCATTGTAAATTGCTTAATTAATTCTACAATTAACAGCATATATTTTCATCCATTAAGACGAACCTCGATAATAAATAACTATATTTACGCAAAGGTAAAAGACATTAGTGTTGTGCAATCATGGAATCCAGTACTTTTTACTTTTGCAACAGTGGATTTGGAGTTTCTCTGCTAGAAGTTATATTGTCTACCTAAATTTCATAACATCAACACTTTGAAATGCTAGCATGCATGGTGTGATAGTAACACATATGTGACCCATCATATCGAAAGGTACCTTAAGGTTAGCATAATAAATTACCAGATATGGGCCATTGAAGCTAAGCATAGTCAAAAATCACATCCAAGGTCGAATTTCTAATTTCATCAGAAACGTTACCTTTGAAGTGTTTTCTATCATATTAATCAGGTTCCAACATCCAAAACATAAAACACGAGATTAAAATCCTTTATCCATTCAAGTTTTACCCAGTACAGGAACTTTAAACTCAATTTTCTCAGAACTATAGTTTTCTGAATCAGCCCGATGCCTTTTACTAATTTGGATGTAAGTTTGCAATTGAACATCCAATAACCAAAAGCAAGGTGTCATTTTAAAGCTTAAAATACAATCTTTCAGATGAGACCAAAAAATCAATTTTCGTTTTGGGACCCTTAAGGTACCTTTCGATATGACGGGTCACAAATGTTAAATGTGCATTGTATGACAGAATTTAGAAAGAAATTTAATTTCTGGTAAGAAAACCCCAAATCACTTACAAACTTTTCCACTTGTGCAAAAACAAAAGAGAAATTCAGTTGAATTTGTTCAAGTACAACTGCATCATATAGACAATAGACGACATCCAAGATGACAGCCATCGGCATACTGGTCAAATAGCAACAGTAAATATTTCTTTGAAACCATGTAGTCCTAAACCCTAACCCCACTGAATCTCACAATATCAGTTCGGCGGAACTCACAATTCGGATACGTATCCGAATTCGGATACTCCGTATCACAATTCGGATACCCGTATCCGAATTTGGATTAAAAACAGCTGAAATGAATATTCAGCTTCGCCGCGCACCATACCGGTATGTATAATAGTCAATAACATTTATCATCATTTGGCATCTAAATTCTAACAAAGTATTGGCCAAATTATGTTGCCTTCTGTGATAAGAAGCTATCAGGACATGTTTCAAAGCTGTTCCGCTGGAATTGCACAGATGAAAATGACATTTCCACAGATACATTTATCATAAATGCAAGAAAGATGATCTACATGTACTTGCCAGCTTGCGCTATCGATTAGTTTCCTACGCCATGACAGGAGTATCAGAATTCAGATACCCCTCCATATCCTTATTCTGATACGGGTATCACAATTCTGATACGAAATGTGCGTGGGTATCCGAATTCGGATACGTATCCGAATTGTGATTTCCGCCGAACTGATATCCCATTCCACAACAAACTTAAGAAATTGTCCAAATACGTCATAGACCCAAGTTAGCTATGATCACTAAATCGCTGCCATGGCAGTGCCTGCTCAGTGGCTTGACATAATGATAATTGGATTGGGAAGCCGAGGTTGTGGGTTTGAATCCAGGTGAAAATCTGCCATTTTTGACTGCAGATTTCCAAGACGATAGTTTTTAAACGAAGAAGTGATCAAAAGTGTTAGGTTTAAGAAATAATCAAATACATGACAAATTTTAGAACATGGGGGAGCAGGGGGCTGATTTCACTAACATTGAAATCCATTGTATACACATTGACATTGTTAGACTGGAACCCTTTGTTAACTAACAAGCACCTCGACTATTCGGAAAGTTATGAAGGGTTGACATTTTTCCTGTGCTAAATTCCTATACCTGATGATGCATCAAATGCTTACAAAGGTTTCCGTTGGTATTTACTCTTTCAGAGAAATTGCCTATGCCTCATTCTGGTTAAATGTCAGTCAGCTTTGTCAATATCTTACATAAAATATACATGCATTAAAAAATAAAAAATAATGTTCAAAAAAAAATAAAATAAATTTAGAGTGAGATACCAGACTGCATTTATATATATCGAGGTTTGAGAGCCACGATTCTGTATTTGCAAGTCAACAATAATTAGAACAAAAGGTTTCAAGACCAAATGGTTCATTCAAGATGAAAGATCTCTATATCTTTTGTTGAAATGCAGATACTGCCTTGTGGCTCCCAACCCTCGATAAATATCACCTTGTATATAGAAAGGCATCGTCAGCCATAATCTCAAATTAAGGGTCACTTAGGTCACAGAACCTGATAGGGGGATATTCTGATTTAGAATTATCAGGACTTAGGCCAAAAAAAAAAATATTGTTTGTTTGCCCTCCAGTGGAAAAATTAAAATTTTGGGTCGGTCGGTCGGTTAATCTTTTTTTTTTTTTTTTTTTTTACTCTACACATATGATGTCATTCCATGGATTTTATCATGAATACCAAGCAATGCAGGGCTTAATCAAAAATTGTGGGTCATTATTTAGAGGAAATATGCATTTTATACTACTAAATGTGACTTCACACTGCTAAATATTACGTTTTACATCAAAAATATTGAGTTTTCATATTTTACATGTTTGAAGAAAAAAAAAATAAACTAAAATCGCGACCCTAATTTTTGGCATTTTTAGGGTCGGTCGCGGAGGGCAAACAAACATAATTTTTTTTTTGGCCTTATCAGGTGTTATTATTCAAATATTGACTGATTATAACAGGAATTGTGGATGTACTAATAATCCATGATAATGTTGACAATTATTTCAAAACCATGACTATCCGAACAGCAAAGCTGAGGACATGGCCACGATTTAAAGGGGCAATTCATGATCCACTTTTCACACTCAAGGTCACCTCTATCAAGTTTGAGTTCTTTAGCTTATAATAATCCTCAAGTGGTATATGTTACGATCCCTAAACCATTCTTTCATATGTGCTTGCATTTTTGAGAAAAGTGAGAAAATATGTCATTTTCTAATTATTGTTGGGGCCCGGCAGTAATTACAACACATTATTAGTCTATGGGGATTTTCAAAATGCTGAAGAGCACGTAACTTGGAAATGAACGGTCGTAATCAAGTGAAATTTTCAGTATGTATTTATGTTGTACTCTTCTTTTTATTTAGCTAGAAAGGAGACCACATAAAAATCATGAATTGCACCTTTAATATCAAAACTATAACTATGTCTGAAACAAACTTGAGGGCATGCTTATGGTTTGAAATCGTAGAGGGGAACCATGTTCCCGATACAAATCAGTCAATATTCCTTTTACATACCAAATATATAGATTTCTTGTCATCTGATTGGTGAAAATAACCTGAACACTTGATAATGATTTACTAAAGCATATCTTTGTCCAAGAACGCTGTATAGTCGCCCGAGTAATGCTCAATCTACAGAACTCAAAATCATAGTCAGTCTTTTGGGTGTTTATTTAAGGAATTTGGGTGCATTTTTAACTCCCTCCATTTGGGAGTATTTTTTAAATACCCCATGAGAGAAGAAGATGTACCTTGCAATCTAAAAATCATGAAGAAGGTGAAATTACTCCATGCCATGGAACATACAGTTAACCAATAACATGACAAAAATCTATATGACATATGATATGCACAATTTGGCAGGAAAATGGTAAGATGTGTATGGCTTTGTGGTGAAGTACTTTTCGTGCGTGAAAAGAACACTGTGTTGTGTTATTATGCATTCGCTCAGCCTTTTTCAGAATTGGACGGAATTTAATAATGTACCCCAAACTCGAAGTGCAAATAGACCTGTTGCCTAACTGCACTTTTTATGTTTGGTTCAACCAGGTCTTGGCGTAAATCAGCTTTGGGTGCAGAATTTGGTTTTGTGTAATGGAACACCACGCAAGTATTATTTTATACAAACATTGCCTCTAACTAGATATAACGCATGTGTGCATATTTACACTATTTGTGCATAACAAGAAGATCCAATGCATTCTTTGCTAAAATAAAACTCGAAAACCCCAAATTTGATCCATGTGCAGGAATAAAAATTGTCTTCAATCTGGTATCTCACCCTCTGCTTAGATTTTTCACATCAACCACACAAAAACAAAATGGATAAAGTTGCCGACTGTCTGTATGCACAAAAGGGTCTTTCCTTTTACTCTTGGAATTGATTTTGTAAAAAATAATACTTTGGGAAAAATGTGATAATTGTTAAAGATTTACGAATCATGTAAGATGTTTAGAATCCATCTATTTATCTGCTTTAGAAACATTAAACATATTTTATCAGTAAAACAAAATCTTGCTTCTTTGGGACTAAAGCTAGTGCATTTTTAACTCTTTTGTGCATACAGACCTTAATAGACTAGTCATGAAAAAGTGAAAATAGTTCCATAGCATTGGTATTATTGGGAATGCATTCTTTGACAAACAAATCCATACCACAACCAAACAAAATAAAAACACAGTATGTGTATTGCAGATATAATGCAATTTACTTCCTTTTCCCTTGGTGAAATCCTGCATAAACGAGCAGATGATCAATTATCTTTTATAACTTAATTCTTTCACCCGGAAAGCCGCTCACAGCATCAAAATAGGACGGATGGTGAAAATTTTATTACGGAGTGAAAGAGTTAAGGTAGTATCTACTGTATCAAACATATGTAAATACAAGTTTTTAGCATGGGAATGGAGGACTGAAAAGAAATAACAAGTTTATAGGAAGTAGATCTCCAATGTTTTATAAATGCACATACTGTGTTTTTACTTTGTAGGGCAAATCTGATTTTGAGTACACCACAGTCAACTAAAATACTGGTGCAACACATCATGCTAGGAAAATTCTTGGAATATATTAAAACGTAATATAATATTGGAAAGTAAATACAAATTGCATTGATAATCATATACATTGGTGAAATTTACACGTAAAACAATAAAAGTAAAACAAAATATAGAAACAATCTTTTATACCTACCCTTACAAAAAGGTGCCATAGGCTGTCTCATTTGTCTATGCCTATATCCATGCCCCTTTCCATACAAAGCCTATGTTTTTCCTATACATCACCAACCCAAGAAAATATAGAGACATAGATCTATTGTTTGAAGTCAGATTTTTATGTGAAATTGTGCATAGAAAGATGCTTCTTGGTCCATACATAGGAAAAAAATGATGCAACGTTGACATAGATTTGGCATAGAAAATATTTGTAGAATTTGTTCACCTATACCTGGATATCTCTATATTCCAT
>JXSR01S025705.1:35472-46253 GCA_000969725.1 Ophiothrix spiculata
TACAATAATCTTGAGGTGAACAATCAAACCTACGGTCACCATTTTGGAAAATTAAGGCTGTGGCCAGGTTGCGGCTGGCCGCACAAAGTTGTGGCCTAATTGTGCTCCAATGCCTAAGTGTCACTTTTAAAGCTAAAGATGTGCTTTTTTTGAATATGTAATTAAACAAATTTGACCAGCGGCTGACTGTACTGGCGGTTTGTAGTGGAAGGTCACATACATATTGCATAAAAAGAATCTTGGCATGTCTGAATTTTAAACATTCTATCTCAGCTTATTTTTGCATGATTGTTTACAAGCGGGGTGTTATTAAATGCAATAGTAAGGCCCAAGCAATAAAATATTAATCAAGCTTTGGTATAATATACTAATCTACTGCCAAGATTCTTATTGTGCCAAATGTACTAAAACTATCTAGATGGAGGGATTAAGAAAGTTGTGATGTAATCTGAATGAACCTGTCATACCGTATATATCTGTCCAATTCAACTACTGATTTTCTGAATGTACATCGCCTTTATTATAGAGTCATTTTATACCAGTGTGTCAAATATGGTTAAAAATACTTTGTCAAAGAGTATAATGATTTGTCAAATTTTTGGAATGAAAATTTTTATTAGTTTAAAGGATTTGTCAGTCGGGAATTATAATTGAATTGGACGAGTAGATATGGCAAGTTAAAACCTTCAACCTATATTTTAATAGGTTTCTATGAGACAAGATGACATAACATTAATATTGTGGGAAAACTCTCAAAATAAATTACATAGGTTATGCTATGTGACAAGATCGCATCACTAATGTTGTTTTCACACTGGTCTCTAGTTTTGTAGCTTTGACACTACATAACGTATATTATTTGCAAAAACTTGCTGTTTCTGGCTGTCATAGCGGTAAAGCTACATTTGTACATGTTGATGAGATAATCGATATCGGCAAAATTTTATCGCACAACAAGTTTTCGAGTTGAAATTAACACGAGTTTCAGAGAGACATAAAGCAGCAAATCTGCAAAGCGACAAAATTAAACTGCAAACTACAAATACATGTCTTCTTAGTTTGATCAGCTGTCTGTAGATCAAGCACAGCTTGACATTTTCTTCTAAAGACTCCAGAAAAGCGTCGCCTCACCTAAAAAAAATGGCTTGTGCACAAAAATAATATGGAACTTGTAAACATAATTTGTAGATTTTGTGTACAAGCGCTGTAATTTGATCTTTCATTTGACGCCCTATTTCTGACAACTGACTGAGAAACACTGAAGTTATGAATAAAACCTTTGAGCTCAATTTGAAAAAAATGCTAATTTCATTTTCCGTACACACCAGTAACGCAAGTCAAAGGATCAATATAAGGTAAGCAAGTTTGGTCACTGAAGTGTGCAGTTTTCCAAAAGCATGCATCATAGGTCTTAAGTATCGTCTATAAACATTAACTTACAAGATATGTTCCATAATACCAGAGTGAGGCAGACAAAACAGAAAGTATCATACTTTGTGAGATGTTACTCTACTTTTGAAAATGCCACCCAACAAGTACGGTTAATATATAAATACTATCTCAATTGACTAAGGTAGCAAATTGTCTCTACATGCTGATGATGTACCATGCTCATAACCCCCACAATGCACATAATATGGTTATCCCTATTGTTTTCCTGTTGACAATCAAAGTTGCTTTGAGGAGCATGATCTGATTTTTCAAATTTTAAATTTTGGTTTCATATGAAAGATCGCCACTCAAGAGGTCTAAATTTTAAATTTCCGTTAAATCAATATTATCCAATAGTTTGATTTTTAAGTCATTATTTTTTCATAGCTTCTGATACTTTCAAATATATATTAATTATGGTTACCATAATTAGACACATTTTTACCCATATCTACAAAACTATAAACATGCTTCAGCCGTGAAATTTAACATGGAATATGAGAAAAATGTGAGTAATATTTTGGTAGGTACCACAATCAGGAAAAATTGAAAAAAAGTTGAAGCAATCAGACCATACTCCTTTAAAACATTCTACAAAATCTTTTTTTGGACTTGTATGCCTGCACTGTCACTAACTCTGGTGAAACATTTGATTTGTACAGATTGAGTACACGAAGTTAAGTATTAAGACAATACTTCCTTTACATTCTTAACCTTGTGATCCGATCTCACTTGAGTTCCATATCTGTGCGTTAGCCGAGTATAGGAGTGACACGGCCCTGAAGAAACGTCAGTCATTACTTTGTGAAAACGATTTGTTACCCACCATCACTTCCATATCTTGGCTCACTACAGAACCGATACGTCGTCAATTTTCACTAAAACATAACTGGTCAATTCACCAGCAAAAATTCTACATTTTGTAGAAAACATGCCTGCAAAATACTGCAGAATTCTTTACTAATTCCGGCAAATATATTACATCTAGATAAATGTGATTTTTTACATGCTGGATCTAATTCTTTTTTCTGGAATTTAAAACTATTTTGGTATAATAAAAAAGCTGTTAGATTGTTTGTAAGCACCATATCAGCTAGTCTGACCATTCATTTCTCTCTGATGCGCCGGCCTCACTAATTTCCGTCGCAACCAAAAAAAGAAACACACTGTCCACGTGTCTTTAGAGGTCATGAGTGCTATAAATCCATAACATGACCATGCACTGTACATTAGATACATTTTCCATGCAAACATGATAGTTAGAAAAGCTGCAGCGATGACGTTTGATATATTTCCTAGAGGGCGCTTTGCGCGTCTGTTTGATTTAGTTGTAATTGATCCGTTTGATACGGTTGGGTGGTAACAATCTAGATGCATAGCAATGTATATTGTCAGTGGTAACTGGAATAGTATAAGCTGTAAAAGAGAAAATAAAAAGTAAATGTTAACGTTGTAAGACAGTTGCAATTATGTACACCTTACTATGATACCTTGGGTCTTGGCATTTCACTGTACCTCAGCCTGCCAAATACTGTTGGTTACAGCTGATTTTAAATAGTCAAAATTTTGATCAGTAGAATTACACACCTTGGGTTCTCAATCACCCATGCCACTACACGACAATCGTAAATGGGGATATTTAAGGCGCGACTTCTGCATGATGCATTGCGTTTTACTACACGTTGCAAGAAACTTGCGCAATCACCAATGTGCTACACATATTATGTTCTTGACGCTCAAAGCAAATGCCTTAAGGACACTGACCAATCCTTAACCGTTACTAGCTTCTTATTTTCAAGTTGTGCAAGAAATAAGATGTCAGAGAGCAGCATATGATCCGCCTTGTTTTGTTGGCAAATGTCAAAAGTGAAATTTGACAAAATGACGTAAGTCATCGAATAAAATACACAATTTAATTTGATGACGTACGTCATTTTGTCATCAGCATAGAATATTTTCAGCAAAATATTCTATACGATAGAGGAGTCTGCACTGGGTCTTACAGAGGAATACTTACATTGAAAATTTTCCAAGTGAATAGTTTTTGGCAAAGTTTCTCATATAATGCTTCTCCAAGCATGAAAATTTGTAAAGCAAGACCGATATTTCAGGCCTTGAGAAGATTCTGGCTACCTTCAGCAAATATTCTAAAAAGCATCCCCAATTATCAGAGCAAATCAGAACTTTTCCTGTAGCCTTTTATCATCACCATAAAAACAAGATAGAATGTTTCCGAAGAAAAGCATCCCGGATGTCGCAAATTAATAATGGGGCCACTATTTATCTTTGGCCTTATGATCAACAGTATTGGGAGGTATTTCACCATCACTGACAGAATTTCCCTAAATCTTACAATATCAGTGACAAAATACTTACATCTATAAACACTATTGCATATGAGAAAGTCTCTGGTATAAAAGCCCCATTGACATAGACACCAAACAGTGTGCTCACACCATAATGATCTTCTATTATCTCACCAATACACCATGGACCTAGATGGAAAATCAAAACAATTTGTACAATTAAACATTTATTGCTTTAGCTCAAAGGACAATGTTTATGTGCTTCTGTTGGCAAATTAGGCCACACTAATTTAATTGTTTGAGTCAAAGCTACCGTGCGCGTTAGTTTAAACAAGCGCATTAACATCGCCAAATTGTCGAAATTTGAATTTTTCTTATAAATATTTTTTTTATTTTTCAATTTCTTCAAATAAAACCCCATCGAAGATCACAAATCGTGTCCTGTGGATCGCAAAATCAAAACAGCCTCAGTGATACAACATACATACCTGCGAGTAAATATCCAAGTAAATATAAATGGATGGCGAAAATGGCAAGTGTAACGCCTGTTATATAGTTGGAAAAAAATTTACAAAAAAAGGGGGGGAAAAACCCGCATTCCGCATTAGTTTTGTCAAATCTAGGTAAGCTTTGAGACAAACAATTAAATTAGTGTGGCCTTATCTATAGAATTTTTTGATTTTCACATATGTTACAGCTGTTTTGGTGTAATTCAAGATACAGAAATAATAATTAAAAATATGGTCACTTACAGCATTATTTTTTAAGCAAAATGGCAAAAAACAAGATGAAATTGCTGCAAAATATCAATATCAACTAGATAGATGTAGACCATGGACCTACTATATATTGGGAAAGAAATGATTGAATGGCCAGATAAAATACCATCAAGACTCCATACAAGACATACAGCTTAATCCAAATCAACCAAACGTGAATGTAAAGAGCAGGTGAACTTTAGGGTCTGTATGCACAAAAGAGGTTTTAGAGTTAGACCAGGTTTAAAGTTAGACCAGGTCTTAAGTCAAAATTTGTACTGCCATAAAAGAGCCTTTTTTAAAAAAACTTTTTTTGAATTTTTGAACTGCAACAACTTTCAAAATTAAAGATTCAGTTAAAAACCTTACAAATAATACAAAATATGACAATATTGGTTGAGGAAAATATGTTTATCTGTGAAACAAAATTTCACTTAAACCTGGTCTAACTTCAAACCTGGTCTAGCTCTTAAATTTCTTTTTGTACATACAGACCTAGATGTTTTCAGCTTGCCAATGATCAATATCAAAGTACAACACTACCTGTGCCAACTCAAAGTGGGTGGAGAAAAACTGAACTTTCAATGGGTTTTCATGTCATCTGTTGCTCAATCCCTTGTGCTTTGAGTGTGAATTCCACAGTGTTGGTCATATGTGGTATTCTGATCAGAACTTATGCATATAGGGTATAAATTCAGCTTCTGCATTCAACTCGCAATCAGTCTCAGTCAAAACTAATTTTCATTTATTTTATGAGAATTACGACCCAAGTTGAATATGAAATCTAGGCAATTACAAATTTGTCTTTAATATTTACTAACCCTGATGATTGAGAGGAACACAATGAAACTCCATCCCACCCTTCACAAGTCATTTACACTTACCTATTAATAATGCAATCAGTCTCGGTCAAAACAAATTTTCATTTATTTTAACAGAATTACAACCCAAGTTGAATATGAAATCTAGAAATTTGTCTATAATATTTACCCTGATGATGAGAGGAAAACAATGAACCTCTGCCCCATCCTTCACAAGTCATTTACACTTACCTATTAAAGGATAAACTGCTATACCAATAAGTGAATAAAAGTAAGTTTTATTGTGACATAGTACCACTAAGCTGCGCGGAAGACCATGATGACGGTAACCTGCGAGGATTGAAAAGCCAAATTAACAGTTAATGAATCAAACCTAATAATTCAACTATTTTTGAAATTTTTAAGAAGGGTTGAAATATACTGTACTTTGTACTCTTGAAGTACGAAGCAAGAAATTAGACACTGTTACGATATCCATAGCGTATCCCTATTACTGTACCTCATAAGTATTTAGTAGGAAACCACAAAATACAATTGGTCAGTTAGTCCTGATGTGCATGACAGTATATTGCCTACTTCCCCCAAGTGCGCGTAACGCCCATGCAGGGTAAAAATTGAAAAACTATCGCACCCCTAGTCGCATCCCCATAGACATATCACTTATCAGTTGTTGGAAATTCATACCGTGACCAAGAAAAATTTACATTTTTGGGTTATATTTTGATGTGTTAACACCAAATTCAGTGAAATATTTATGAAGTATAAAGTAAAACAAATACAACATGATTTATTTCGAGAAGTGTTGAAAATTCCTGATCCCTCATTGTTGGATACAAGAATTGAAAATTCCTGATCCCTCATTGTTGGATGCATTTGACTTCCTTCGTTTTGATTTGGGAAGTAGTAGCACGCATCCAACACCTTGGGATCAGTAATTTTCACAACTTCCCTCAATACCATGTTGAATTTGTATACTATTTTTAATTGCCCAGTAGTGTTTTCATATGGTGTTAGCAACTAAGGCCAAAAAAAATTGTTGTATTGGAGTAACCCGCCCGACCCTAAAAAAAAAACCTACCCTAAACATTTCAAAAAAAAAAAAAAAAGGCAAGAAAGAAAGGGAAAGAAAAAAAGAAGAAAATAAAAATAAAACAGCTCCTTTGAAAAAGGAAACGTAAACACGACAACTCAACAACACAACAAGATGGATCTTGACCAAGTTCCCTTGCTGTAACAGAATAAACCAGTGGGTTGAATATAGCGATTCAAGGAAGTTGGTCAAGATCAATATTATTGCCTCGACAACTCCAAAATGGCTGCCCCCAAGCCCAACTACAGCGTGTCGGTAACAAGCAAAGTGGGACCAAAATTGTTATTTTCTGTACTTCAGAGGGTATAGATTAAACACTCGCATTAGGTGAACTTGCACAACAGTTTGTGGACAAGTTCAGCGATGACGAGTGGAAGTATGTTGTATCCTAGATAAAAGTTGGTAATTCGGAAAGTGGTCCATATAAAGACTCGTACATATGGTATACAGATCAAATACAGTTCAACCTGTTAAAATTATTTTTTTTTAAAAGCCACCCGCCCTACCCTATTTGAAAATTTCTTGTTACTCCAATGCAACAATTTATTTTTTTGGTCTAATGATGATTTATTTAGACTAAATTATTGGTACATTTATGTTTTGTGCAATTAAATCTGTGATATTGGTTCGAGGGATATTGACAGTGTTTTGATTCATTTCATTTCAGCCAAAAAAATAAATCAAAAACATACACATATGTTAACATGTGCATTAACAGTGGCCAGATAATCAAATTTCAGTTCGGCGGAACTCACAAAATCGGATACGTATCTGAATTTGGATACCCACGTACATTTTGTATCCAAATTGTGATACCCGCGTATCAGATTTAGGATATGAAGGGGTATCCGAATTCTGATACGCCTGTCGTGGTGCAGGAAACAAAATCGATAGCGCAAGCTGGCAAGTACATGTAGAACATCTTTCTTGCATTTATGATAAATGTATCTGCGGAAATGTCATTTCCATCTGTGCAATTCCAGCGGGACAGCTTCGAAACATGTCCTGATAGCTGATATCCCGTTTCAGCTGTTTTTAATCCAAATTTGGATACCGATATCAGAATTTTGATACAGAGTATCTAAATTCAGAAACGTATCAGAATTATGGGTTCCGCCGATTTAGTTTCGTAAACGTATTTTGGATTCACATTTTATGACCCCCAACAGGAAACCAAACTTTTTTGATATTATCAATACTTGTTTGTACTTACCAGCACTGTTTTTAGTGAGATACCGTACCACAGGTAAAGAAAGCACACACCAAAACCCAAAGAAAATGCATAAAAATTGTAACTGCAATGAAATATGAAAGCACATCAAATCAAAAATATGCATGGTTATCACAAATTAAAAGTCAATCAAATATAGGGTGATTTAGATAAGTATATACAGGCTAAAACTGACATATATTAAAATATGTCATAATTTTCAACATATGTAAAATTAGCACATATTGTATTCTTTGTAAACATCTTTTTAACAGTTTTCACCTTCCTGGTTATCCATCACAGCTTATCACTGTGCAGCACCTTTTCTTCAAGCCGTGTTCTGATTACAGGAGATTAGGTTGTGTTATGCGTATATATATAATTTATTTCTTCCACAAATGCAAAGTTACAGAATAAATACATCAAAAGATTCAATTCATTATTAACTGTAAATACAACACTGTGGAGGAGAACTGGGAAATAAGCATAAAGCCTGTCAAAGTCCCAGACTCCAAATAAGAACTAATGAGTGCACACTGTCCTCTCTATCCACAATGCGATGGCCACAGAGAAGGTGAGGACAGTATGTTTCATTATGATGATAAAATGATTAAAATAAATTGATCAGAACAAAAAAATATATATTCAGGATAAACACAAGAAACTTGCGAACCATCCTTTCAATCCACAATGTTACGACATTGCCATGTTAGGTATTCACAATAATCATTTTTTCCTGACTAATTTGACCAAATTGGTGGTAAGAGGTGGGCAGTATACTTTAATATTCATGACCATAATCCATATAATTTGAATCAGGCCATTTTAATGCCATAAGTCTTTCTCAAAGAATCATGAGCCTCGACAGGAAGTTATAGACATCCACTCACAAAAAGCACTCTAAAAATCTTAAAACTGCTCCGATTTAAATGATTCTTTCACTGTTCAATTTGGAAATATTTCTGCTACAAATATTTAGTCACAAAAACGAAGTCACTCTTCAGACAAAGCATCTGAGGCCAGTAGAATGCCTCGGGAATTTGTATATACTTATCCGAATCACCCTATACCTTAACTATGCAATCTGGAGAAACCTGGGCCACCATATGTCACGATCTATGTCCAAGTCAATAATTTTTATTTGTTTGCACAATGTTATTTGATATAAAGACTTATGAAATAAGTAACAAGCAATAACCCTAACTCTCAAATACTTAAAAACTATCTAAGTTCGAATACGTCATAAAAAGTGTCTCGTTTCTCCTGGGATTCAAACCTCCGACCTTTCAAATTCGATCCAATATCCAGCTATGGCAAGCTACCGAGTATGGCCTGCCATGGCAGCACTTTCGTGCCCATCTGTATCCCTCGTCTGTGATGTATTTGGACTTTTTTTGCTTGTTTATTTGGATTTTTGCTTGTTCAATGTTGGACTAAGGTGGGTTAGGGTTATGGTAGCATGTCTACTATGCATTTATAGACCTTCATAACCCTAACTCCCAAACGCTTAAAACTATTTAAGTCAGAATACGTCATACAAATATGTCCCACTTCCCCTGAGATTTGAACCCACACGCCCCACCCCATATAAATAATAATAAAGCGACATTTATAGAGCGCCTAATCAATAGGTCAAAGCGCTTCACAGACTTACACTACAACTTAACTACAAAATCAAGACACAAAGGAGTTAAAAAGCAATAATAATGATAATGATAATAACAATGATACTTACCCCACATTTAACATCCCCCATTATAAATAGACTAGCTGCAAACCATTGAGGCGGCCTACTCCCGTCTAGTGAAAAACTATGACTTGCTGTACTCTCATCTCCATCAATATTCTGTAACACAGAGGAGCAAAATAAAAACAGATCAAAATACTTGTGAAGTTAGCATTCTCACCATAGATTTAAAGGGGAGATACCAGGCTTTGTATACCAGCCCATGTAATGGCGTCGTCAGCCATGGAGCTCAAATTGGGGGTATTCGGGTCCACTCGACTCCCGCCAAAATCAACTCCGAGTGCCGAGACTTGGTTACGCTTAGAGACAACCTGCGCAAATAATACTTTAAGCGAATGATACGCCTACCTGCACGCAAAGTGTGTGTGCGTGTTTCAATATTCGCGCATTATGACAAGGTGCGATGCATCATCGGCCAGCTATCGGCAAAAACCCGAATACCCCCAATTTTGTCTCCATGCCGTAATGAAAATGGCGGCGTGCCTTGTATCTCCCATGTCACAAAAAAGTCCTGCATATTCAGCCAAACCTTGAAATCTACCAAGCCTGTCAGTTCAAGTCCCGCGCCCGGCGCTTTTTGTGCATTTGGTTTTCAGTCCATGCTCGCTTCGTGAAGGTCTTTCTCCGTGTACTCTGGTCTTCATCCTGCATTCAATACTGGATTTAAAAAACATCTTGGAGCCCTGTTGAAGATGAGCTTCCTTTAGCTCACTTGGTACCAAATACCAAGTTGGGTTTCCTTGGCGAAAGCATATAAACAAGGTGATTTTTTTTTTTTAAATTGCCAAAAATTGTCATTTTGGTGGCAACTGAGGGATTTTTTACATTTTTTGACCTATTTTTGGCATTAAAAAAAACCCTTCCTAGACATTTGTTTCTAGATTTCAAAAAGCAAAAAAGTTCAACATTTCACAAATGCAAATTTTAGTTAAGCTTTCCAGAAATTTTGGGGCAAAAAATATGGTTTTTGGCATTTTTTGCCAAACTCGAAATTGTTGGTCACTAACTGATAACATCATCATGTTCAGGGTAAAAATCTGCTTCTAAAAATGTATACTTTTAATATAATTTATGCAATTAGTCTGAGAGTTGGAGTACAAAAACGGTCTATGCTATTTGAAGGTCTACCCCAGTCTTAATAATTGTCTTGTATTGTCTAAACCTGTAAGTTTGACCATTGTGCTATGGTTTCAATGTTGACCAACTTTTAGTTAAAGATTTGACTTCAAGGTGACCTTTTGACCTACAATGACCCAACTTGACAGCCCCATCCAAAATGAAACGTTTCGCAGTATGTGTAAGTTGAATCTCTGCATGTCATCATGTTTCAGTTTGATATGTCTTATGGTTCCGGATGTGTACCATCACCAACACCAAACACATATATTTAGGGAAGTATGGTCCAATTTGTCAAAGTT
>JXSR01S025712.1:13552-26691 GCA_000969725.1 Ophiothrix spiculata
AAGAAAGCAAAATAAAATGATGTAATTCTCCGACGGAAAATCAGTGTACCCGACATCAACTAAGATATAATCACAACGTTTGACATTTTGTATTTTATTAGCTATGAGCTAACCTGAGTGTAAATATCACGGATTCACTCTGGGTTCAGACAGAGAGATTTGTGTACAATTACTTCAGATACCATGTGTCAATAGGTATGCAATATGCATGCCAAGGAGATCACAGCGCTACTTGTCCCTTTTCAATCTTTGCAATATCTCAGTTACTACCGCGGGATATGTGATTGTGTGTATCTAATCAATACAGTAAATGTGTCACTTGAGGGGATATGCTTAAAATCATGAAGAAGCAAATCAGGGGTTGAAAAAAGACGGATTACTGATTTGTTTTGAAAAAGACGGATGCCTTCCGAACACTAGTGTAGACATGTTGATGAGTAGAAATACTTGTGAAGTAACTGATGATATCGTTTTTACCACAATCGAGTTTCGTCTAAAAGCGTTGAATTTCCAACGGTAAGATTTCTGAAGTTTATAAAAACACGATTTTTGAAAAGAAAAATGTTTAACCCTCGTCTACCCAGGCTATTTTTTGTAACACGTCTACCCACACGTCTACCAAAGGGCTGCAACCCCCCTAAATTTTTGGAACGGAACCCCCTATGAACTTGGTTTTTTTATCAATAGATAGGTATGGTCCTCCCCTATCTAATGATACAAAGATCACAAAAATCAGCCACGGCGTTACGTAATTATGATGTCATAAAGCTTGTTTGGATCGGAAAATCTGGATTTTGGCAAAAATGGCCACCAAAATCAACATTTTGCTATTAAAGTTCCTGCTAATAAAGAAGGAAAATTATAAATCTAACATGCCCTGCAAGTTTCAGCTTCATAGTATGAATATATTTTTTCACACCCCCCTACACCCCAACTTTGACGGCCTTCCCTAACCCCACCTTAGGTGGTACCCTCCTAATTGTTTCATCAAAATGACCGCAAAGGATGTAAAAGAGATTACTAAAATTCCTGGGGACGGTTGCTTTTGCGTTTTTATGCAGCGGGGAAAAAACCTTTGGGTAGACGAGGGTTAATTTTTTTGTTTGTTTATGAATATCGACGTCCAAAATTATTCTATATAGTATCTTCAGATATTCCAATGCTAAACTTAAGATACAAGAATATTTTTAAATAATTGTATTAAACAGCAAATTTCAATTTTTAGCTGACGAACTTTTTTTTATACAAAAAAATGAGGTTTGGCTCATCAATTTACTCATCAATTATTTTGTTCGAAAAGCTGCAAATTGTCAACTTCAGTTTGTAAAGCAACTTTCATCAAAGGCAGTATTTATTTATCTGGACAAATTTTGTCATAAAAGTTGCCAATTTGCAACTTTTCAGATACCACGTCTTTTTAGCCACAACATGTTAGCTATCTATAGGCAGCTTTCGAAGAAAAGCAAATTTTGAAGAAAAATTCAAACATTTGGTCGTAAATATTTGAAAAATTGTAATTTAATACAATGCGAAAACAATTTAATACATTGTTATTTTAAATCGAGAGTTGTTATATACATAACTGATAGTCAGGAGAATGTCTAGTCTCATCAACCATGTCAACGAAACCGATTAGATCGCTTTGATAGAACCAAGGTATCACGACATCATCAGTCTGCTAAGTGGAATAAGTGACGACAAGATTTTTCCTATGATAATTCTGAACCATTACAGACAGTTTTCATGACTTAGCATAACATCTCTCTTTTCCAGTGTTTTGTGTACACCACCAGGCGGTTGAGTGAGGGGGCGTATCTTCCATATAATGCCATATTAAGTGGTATCACCAATTTGTTCATCAAAATAACCGCAAAGGACGTGAACAACCTACCAACGTTTTTAGGCGCCATTTTGAACAATGAAGAGCTGAAACTTTCAGAATATGTTAAATCATCATTTTCCTACTTTATAAGGAAAACAAAAACACGTTGAATAGAAATACTAAGAATTTTTAGACATTACCTTGACATTTTCGCATGTTTATCATTTCATTAACTTGTAATTAATTTCGTAATGGAAGGTCAGATTGTAAGGATTTTGATGTGTGTAGATAAAGGAGACACCGGACTGAATATAAAAACAGCTCTCCTTAATGAGTGTAAATTTTAAATAAGAGCGGAAGGGTTGCAGCAACACATCATGTTATAAATATGCGTCAGGTATATATAGTGTTAAAACCAAGCCATTTTGATTTTACCGCCTTCATGGACTGTCGCTCATGGAGGGTGAGGTAAAGTGTGTTAAGAGTCCAGCGATTTCATCAATGTCTATCGATACCCAGTCTTCAAAAATTATAGTCCAAATATGCGTGATGCGTGTAAAGACTGCGTATTGAAAGACATCGTGCGATGAAATCGTTGGACTCTGAATGTACCATTATTGTACCTCCGGCATTTTACGGCTCTGCGTGGGACACTTCGAGAGTCTTCGCAAGAGATTAGCGGGAGCATTGGCGTACTTTGATCAGATCAGGTCACAATACTCGCAACTTGAAACGCAGACACGCTGAACTAAGTATATCAGACAAGTGAAGATTTACACAATCTCCCAGGGCATCGGGCCAAACTCCGAATATATCCGAAAATTAATAGCTCTGCCCAATGAGCGACCCAAGATGGTGCCGTATCCCGATTCCCGTAAAACAATTTCTTGCTTTGAATTGTTTTAATAAGCCTAGCAATTAAGCTAACAATTGTTTTTTGAGTTAAGCAATGTATTTAAGTGAATACAGTGCTTCCTTTAATCCACTGTAAGTTACAATTTCAACCTTGATTTGAAAACCATTAGGGTATCAAAAACAGCTTTCATCAACTAGAATTGATAGAGGATGTTAAGTAATCAACGAGAGATGCTATTTAACGCCCACTAACTATCAAGAGACAAAAACCCAAGTATATACTTCGACTTTAAAACTGCAATTTGGAAACTACTAGGTGTCCCAAAAAATGGTTACATGTAGAAAATGACCGTGTATAAAACCTATAGTTGTCGGAGAAACAAACAAAAAGTAGTAATTATATTACAACCCTCTTCTAGATACTCATAAAACTTTAACCAAATTTTGGTCAATGAAATTGCTAAAACGCTACACCATGTGTATAATAGCAAATAAATACATGTATAAAGCATTTTCCAGCTTTGTTAGATATATATGTGATATTTTCAACTTATTTCATTCTTTATTTATTGAAATAATTGTATTTCTCAAAAAAGTCCTAAGATGCCATATTTTCAATGATTTATGCAAATTTATTATGGTTGACCTCTGACCTTCGTAGACATTTTTAATTTTCAAAAAATTTATTATGATTTATCTATCATTACCCTATGAGAAAACGTCAGTAAATGTAAATTTAATGTCTTAAAGTAAAAAAAAGCAGCTCATATAGCTAAAAAAAGAGGAAATAAGTTTGAAGCAGTGTCCGCGCCAGTGCAGTTAGGGTTAAATTATAATTTTCATTATTTATTAGCAAAAGTCCGATCATTTAAATATCGAAATTTTGAATCAGTGGCCAGTTTTCCCAAAATCGTATTTCGACACAATTTTCGGACCTGATGTAATTGATGACGTCATAAGTACGTAACAGCTTGTCGGACATGATTTTGGTATCAATGGAAAGAAGAGACCCTACACTGTTATTGTGAAAGACTGAAAAACCACTCTAAAAGAGTGAAATTTCACTCTTAGAAAAAGCAATATGAGTGACCAATCTTTTAGAGTGAAGTTCACTCTCAAGAAAGAGTGATAGTAATTCACTCTAGGAAAGAGTGAACCGTTTATTATTATGAATAGTTCACACTAAATGTTTTGGGAGGAATAAGAATAAATCTTAAAAAGAATGAAAGTTTACTCAATGATCTAGTCGTTTTATTGTGCAAATATTTATCGGTGAGTAGATGCTAGACAATACTCTTGTCGGTGTTAGCTTACTTAATACATTTGCCAATGTATATATTGAGTAACCGACAAGTTCCATCGATCCAGTTTTTGCATGGTTAGCGTCACTGTTGGGTATTTATTGTCTGGCATCTACTCACCGATAAGTAGTTGCCCAATTTCCTCTTTAATTCCTTTGTCTGTCACTCCACCTTTCGTAGTTACAACAGCGCAAGTATCCGCTAGAACTTCGCTCCGTAAAAGAGCAGTGTTTTCGAGCCACTCTCCTGCGAGTGAACGTCACTCTGGTACAAGAGTGAATTACCGCAAAGTATTTTCACTCTTAAAGAGCTAAAACGCATTCGATTAGAGTTAAAACAAATTCACTCAAAATTTCGAGTGATTTTTCACTCTTTCGCATTTAGAATGTACCCTGTAGTATAAAGCAACATAACTTGGGGCTTGTCAATTTCAAGTTCACATAGGGTTGAACGAAAGAACATGCTTTCGATTGAATTTTGAAAATATACGTTTCTGACATAGGTATCTGTCATTTGTGATAACTCAAAAAATAATAACGCAGCGATATTAAAATTGTGTAAGCATCTAGCAGAGGCATGTATCATGAAGTACGCAAAGTTTGAACCCTTCAACTGATATGAATTTTGCAAACGATAATTTTTCTACATGTAACCTTTTTTGGGACACCTGGTATATGTATTTTGCTCAGAAATGCCTCAACACAATACTATTTTGGTTAGAATATGACAGTTTAATGCTCAGGGATATCACGTCGTTACCATCGAGATAGAGAGCTAGTGATAATGCTTCTCTCAAATCAAGATAAGTCAAAACAACGTTACCTATCTCATATTTTCTACTTTTGAAATGAATTAGAAAACAAAAAGTTTAGATTTATTTACTTTGCAAATTTATAAAGTTGAGGAAGTAAACATATTTTAAATAATATGTTGTGAAATAGTGAAATATAAAGCAAAATAGGCAGTTTCATTATTTCATTATATATTGTTTGTTTACTTCGGTTAGTCCGTGACGGACACATCCATTAGATCCATGATGAACTCATGGTCTCTTCCAAGCTCATACAAAAGTACCAACCTGTATAGAACCCTTGTTTTTTTCGGCTGACACAAACCAACATAACTAACAAGTCCAGTAATCTAGAAAGCCACTTTACTACGTACCCCGAAAAAAAAAGCGGGAGGGGCGGTCAGTCTGCTATGCAATCAGTCTGATATGTAGAATTCTGGTTTTCTAGTAAGTGGTATGATGTGATAGTGGATTTATATTGTGGATAGTAACACAGAAAAAATCAAGGTCCTAGGATCGGACTAAGAAATGGCTAATCTATGCATGCTGGCCAATGCATCTTTGAAAAGATAACAATAAAAAAAGATGGCCACTCCCAACATAATTGTACAATGTACTCCTTACTTCGTGAGAAAAGATATTAGGAATTCTAATCTCATGCCCCGATGCACAAGCTATGTATAAAAATGTTTAAGTAAGGAAATTACATACCATTATATTGACAAGTTTATTCTAAATACATATATTATGGCAATATTTATTTGACTTTGTAAAACAAATTCAATGTCACTTTTTTTTTTAAAGAGCTGATGTACAATATTCAAAAATCCCAATTTTGTTAAAACACTAGACAGGCAATTATTATCTGTTTTTCATGTGGCGAAATCTAAACCAGATCCCTGGTTCAAATCCGGTTTTTTCTCTGAAGGAAAGAATAAATGTTTGAGCAGGTTTTAAAAAATGCATTATCTTTGCATCTTAGCTTCTGGGTTATTAGTTTGTTTATCCAGGTTGGATAAAATGACATGGAAACAAGACATATTGGGCAGCGCTATATTTACCTGGCACAAGTGTTTTTGAAGAATAATGACAATAACAAATTCATTCATTTCATTTTAAATGTTTTACACAAGTTCAATTATCCATACTTAACAATGGAACATCATTGGTATTGTGATAAATGCAATCAAAAATACATACCATAATGATATACAATTTAGAAATATAAAATTGGGTACTATTAAGGCTACGTCCCTAAAAACGTCTCGTTCGGCTGAATGTCATGTTTACTGTTAGTTTTACCTACTTACACCTATCAAAATATCACAATTTTGGCGTACATATTGAATAGAGTCTCTTATTTATACATGGAACTTTACTAGTGATTTCACGTCCACTATCAAGGTCAAAATGACGCCTAAAAACTACACTCGCCGAAACCTCATAATTTCATGATGTTCGAACGATTCGACTGGTTTCAAATTTTGACAGATTGTAGGCTTGATACCTCTTATTGAATTACAAATAATATTTTTTAAATATGTTGTATTGATTTTGAATGATAATGTACCAAACCCGCGTTGTTTTCCCCGAAAAACCTGACGTGAATTACGACTCTTCCTGTTTGAGCTGTGAATTGTCTGTTTTTAGTATCTTCATTATCTACATTTTGTCTGATATACGCATTCGCATAATTTACTTACAAATTGAACATTCCAATGAGGCAAAAATTTCAATTTTTATGTAAAAAGAACGAAAAATACGGCATTCTAATGTTTTAGATTTTAGTTCACAATCTCAACGCTGCCTTGATAGCTCAGCGGTAGATCCCTCGCTTCGTAATGCACGACTAACCACTGCCATAATCCATGCTTTGAGTCCCTGCAAAGGCAGTGGAAATTATTTATCTTTTCATAATTAAAAAAAAGTTAGGATTCACATTTTCCTGAGCAGATGGATTCCCTTTACCCTTAAGGGTACACAACCTTCTGGAAACATCAAAGTTAACAATTAATTTTAAAACATTTCTATTTGAAAACACTGTTCTCGAATGTGAAAGAATGATCGCGGAAGGTATTTATATGGATAAAAATTCAATGCTTTTTATTTAATTTCTTTTTCCTTCATTCTGTTTAGAAATTGGTGTCCCACACCATTCATCTCACATAAACAATTTAGATTTTACACATTTTTCAAACAGATAATCAAAAAAATGATTTGAAGCGTCCTGTCAGTTTTGTGTTTGTCAAAAAAATCTTTCAGAAAAGAATATTGTATCGGTTAATGTAAAACATTTTTAAGCTGGCTTTAAATGTGCAAGTTCATCTCGATACAGCTGTAAATGTAGACAATGTCAGTTCTCACTACGAGTGAGCAAAGGTTGTAAATTGACAAAAATCATCAAGAAAATGATAATACAATGTATGAAAATATTTATCTATTTTTTAAGGTCCATAAGATATTTGGTTACTGATTTTCGCGTTCACAATGAGCAGTTTCAAATGATTTGTTCAACCTTGAGGCGGAAATCATCAGGGAATTAAACAGCATTTATCAACTAGCATTTATGAAGGATAAAATATATTCAACGCCCCAAACTATCAAAAGACAAAAACCCACAATATACACTTCAACTTAAAATTGCAATTTGCAACTCGGTTTAGCTCACAAATACTTTGCACAAAATTATAAAGGTGTTACAAAATGTGACAGGATAATGCTTAAGGATATCGGTACCATCTAGATTAGGAGCAAGCTCGGGGGAGCAAGTGAAAATGTTTTTCTCAAAAGAGACCAATCTAAACAACTCAAAGTAACGTTATCTGATATATTTCCCATCGGACAACACGGAGGCCAATTTTTCAATTTCTTAACCTGCATTACAAGTAGAAGTAACTGACTTTTGATAGCTACTGGGTAATGAGAGAATGGAATGAGATAAAGCTTTCGCATAAATAGAAACTCGACTGGGTTAAATAAAATGGAAACAAAGCTTTTTCATAATCATTTAAATGAAAAAAAAAATCTTGTTTATCTTTTTCAAGACTGTGCACAATGTATCAAACACCAAAATAATGAAAACATTTTTTTCACAAACATTTACATGAAAACAACAGACAATGGATTTGTTTACGAGAAAATATTTTTACGTAATATTAGTTCAGCACAGAGAATATTTCCAGGCCGTTAACGATTTGTGTAATATATAGTTGAAAATATCAGGTACGTAAAGATAATTATATGTATACATATATGAATTAAAGCAATAATCAGTTGCTGGTTGATTGAATGATAAAAATTCGATAAGACGATGTTTGAAACGGACTGATTGAAATTAGGTATCACTATACCAAATATATATGTAAGTAGATAATAAAGATTACAATGGATTACCTGAACTGAAAACTAGTTTCGGCAAGATGTGCATCTTTTAAGCTATGGGTCAATTCATAGTCGGCCTCAAAACAAAATTTTCGCTATCAAACATTTTGTCGTGATGTCAAACTATGAATCCCATACCATGAATTGACCCTATTATTTATTCAAATACCGGCTGCTATGGTTTGTATAGCAATCACATCATTATTGCACTTTTTCCGCAAAGAATGGGATTAGGTGACAGCGTGAGATTACAATTGGATAATTTAAAGTGCTGACTTTTCTTTATTTGAAATTCGTATACGCACAATTGAACAGACCAATAGCCAGACTAGCGTCGTTTAATTAAGATCATGATGAAATGGAAAGATATATTTATAACATGACAAACAACAATGGGATATAAACGCCGAGCCCTTACGCCCCAGAAGTCCGGGGTGCACACGCTAGTCCGACAATGCGCTAGTCCGACTACACAATTTTCCTATAACTTGATAAAATGAAAACCACTGCGCTAGTCCGAATCTAAAATCCACTGCGCTAGCCCGACATAAATGTCGGACTAGCGCAGTGTTTTTCAGATTCAGACTAGCGCCGTGTATTTCATTTTCGGACTAGGGCAGTGTCGGACTAGCGCATTGTCGGACTAGTGCCGTGTATTTCATTTTCGGACTAGCGCAGTGTCGGACTAGCGCATTGTCGGACTAGGGAAGTGTACCCAGAAGTCCAAGGTGTCACCCTTATATTGTAGATGACCTTGATATTTTTATCATTGTTTTGAAAAAATGCCAGGTATGACTTTAAAGTGAGTTGCCAGTTTTTAGTGTTATTTCCATCCGCCGAGATTGAGTCTTAAAAAAGCTTTAGTTTTCATGCTAACATGAGTCTGTAATTTATAATCTTATTTTAAAGCTACATGCTTCAGACCACAGATTATGGAACACATGGATGATAATCTGCGCTTTCATTTGAAACTATGTGTGTTTCAACAAAGAAATACAGCCTTCAACACTGTCATGTCTTATGGGGCTACGATAATAGATCCATCAACTAATGTAACCCTCATCCTCGAGGTACAAGTGATGGGTTCAATACCTCAATGATACCGATAGCCTCGATACTCCAGACTGATACAGAGACATGAAGAAACAAATATCTGGTATGGTTTTATTGTACTTTTGTGCGTGCATCTTGTTACATAAAAAAGCAAAGGTTAAACCAATGAAAAAATTATTTCACTGAAGAAAAAAATCATTGTTTTCAAGTTCACCAATGCATTTTCTTTACATTGTTTTTAATAATATCATATGATTTGCCATATCTTTGTAGTTTTTACAGGAGACTAATTTAGAGTTAACAAATTCAACGGTCAGTAATTTCCATTGTGTAATATCATTGGATGGTTATGACACTGTTTATGATTCCCGCGCCTTTCAAACACTCGTGGTTTTATTGATTTTGAAACACACATAGTATCAAAGGTCTGTGGTAGTTCTATTGAATTTTAATTAAGTTTATTATCCTTGTGTTCCAAAATCTGTGTTCAGACCGTCAACGAACACCTATTATCGGTTTCAATTGCGTAAACAATTATTCATGTTTTCCAGATGAAATAATGCTTCCTTTGTTCCATTTAAGCAATAATACTGTTGTCTGATTAGAACATTTAACTTGTAAGAAAACTTAATCTTTAAACGATCAATGCTAATTGCATATCAGCTTTTCAAAGGATTTAATCCTTAAAGATTCTTCTTATTTTCACATAACATTATTGGAGACATGTAATAGTCATATACAATTCAATTACGGTATATTCCTTTCTGTTACCCAGCATTTCCCATTGGCATGGAAAAACGCTATCATAATTCCATGTTTTCCCCGGGATATTTTCCAGATGAAATTTTCGAGAAATGCACCTAATGGAATTGAGTCCTTAGTCGAAGTGACGTATTCCGAATTAAGAAAATACAGATGGAAATCTCAACATCAATAACTCTTGCAAATATATTTCTACACACGAATTACTTGAACTAAATACATTCCTTAAACTGCGTATTACTTGATAAATGGGAACCTGTTCGTGATGAACAATACGGCTTTCAGTGTATTCGCAGTAACCCTGTAATCGTCCTTATTAACAAATTCTAAAATTCAAGTCACGCCAAACGAGAAAAAAAAATGTCTCGAGATTTTTTGCTTTTTTAACGTGACCTGCTGAAAAGGCAGACTTTGAACCCTTATCTGAAAAGTGTGAGAGTATGCACATTGGGAACGTGAACATGTGGAGTTTTTCAATAACATGTATGTGTATTATTTTTTCTTTACTGTTAATATAAAAGGTCATAATCCGATTGCTTCAACTGTATTTCAAACTTTGTGAGGTTTTGGTACCAAGATATTGCTCGTATTTTTTTCATAATCCATGGCTGAATTATGTTCCGTTTGGGAGTTATAAATGAAAATTTCTCTATTTATGGTAACATAACTAATTTTACACAGTAACGTATAGGCAGCTCTAAAATACAAAATTGTCCATAACATCAAAACTGTTTAACTAATTCAGCTGAAATTAGAAAAATAAACATCTTTAGTGGTCATCCTTCATGTGAAACTGAAAACCACTTTTTGAAAATTTGGACCAAGCTCCTTTAAAGTGATACCCCTCCTTGGTAAGATAAGGGTAAGGTGTTGGAGCACAATTTGGCGACAACTTTGTTCGGCCGGCCGCAACATTGCCACACGCTTGATTTTCCAAGATGGCGACCGTAGGGTTGATTATGCACCTCTAGATAATGTCAAAATAAGTAATGAATATTTTAAAATAATCTTGAAGTAAAAAATGAAGCCTACGGTCTCCAGTTTTTGAAAATCCAGGCTGTGGTAAGGTTGCAGCCGGCCGCAACAAGTTGTACCCTAATTTTGGTCCAATGCGTAACTATTATTATCATTATTATTATTATTTTTATTATTATTATTATTATTATTATTAAGGTATTCCCTTCTTACTGTTGTTGTTTGCCCTAACTCACAACCACAAAGAATAAGTCGTCACCAAAAAAATCCCACTATTTTACTAATTCACTTAAATCGAGAGTTGGTAAATACATAACTGATAGTCAGTGTGTAGTCTCATCTACCATGTCAACGAAACCGATTAGAATCGCTTTGATAGAACTAAGGTATCACGACATCATCAGTCTGTGAGTGGAGTAGATGACGACAAGATTTTTCCTACTCTGGTAATTCTGAGCCACTACAGACAGTTTTCATGGCTTAACATGACATCTCTCTCTTCCAGTATTTTTGTGTACACCACCAGGCGGTTGAGTGAGGGAGTGTATCTTCCATATTATGCCATATTAAGTGGTATCCCCAATTTGTTCATCAAAATAACCGCAATGGACGTGAACAACCTACCAAAGTTTTTTAGGCGCCATTTTGAAAACGTGAATAGCTTAAACTTTCAGAATATATTAAATCATTATTTTCCCACTTTATAAGGAAAACAAAAACACATTAATAAGAACTACTAAGAATTTTTAGACATAAACTTGAATTTTTTGCATGTTTATCATTTCATTAACTTGTAATTAATTTCGTGACGCAAGGTCAGAATGTAAGGATTTTGATATGTGCAGATAAAGGAGAAACCAGACTGAACATAAAAATAGCTCTCTTTATGAGTGTAAATTTCAAATAAGAATAGCAACCCATCCTTAGTCCTCGGTGTTATAAATATGCATCAGGTATATTAGTGTTAAAATCAAGAAATTTAAAAAGGGGAATCGGTACTCCCCGCCGTTTTGAATTCACCGCCTTGTAAATCCTATGAGACGGCAGCCTTCATGGATTGTCGCTCATGGAGGGTGATCTAAGGTGTATTCAGAGTCAGCGATTTCATCGATGTCTATCGATACCCAGTCTTCAAAAATTATAGCCCAATATGTGTAATGCGTGTAAAGACTGCGTATCGAAAGACGTCGTGCGATGAAATTGTTGGACTCCAAATGTACCATTATTGAACCTCCGGCATTTTACGGCTCCGCGTGGCACACTTCGAGAGTCTTCGCAACAGATTAGCGGGAACATTGGCGTAATTTGATCAGAGCAGGTCGCAATACACGCAACTTGAAACGCTGACACGCTGAACTAAATATATGAGGCAAGTGAAGATTTACGCGATCTGCCTGGACATCAGACCAAACTCCGAATATATCCGGAAATAACAATAGACACAAGATGGCGCCGTATCCCGATTCACATATAACAATTCCTTGCTTTGAATTGTTTTGATAAGCCTAGAAATTAAGCTAACAATTGTGTTTTGAGTTAAGCAATTTATTTAAGTGAATTTGGTGCTTGCTTTAATCCACTGTAAGTTACTTCAACCTTGATTTGAAAACCATTAGGGTATCAAAAACAGCTCTCATCAACTAGAATTTTTAGAGGATGTTAAGTAATCAACGGTTGATGCTAGTTAACGTCCACTAACTATCAAGAGACAAAAACCCAAGTATGTAAAACTGCAATTTGGAAAGTACCAGGTGTCCCAAAAAGGTGTCTCTGGTACCCCTAATTTTTCCATCAAAATAGAAAGGTTACTTTTGCGTTTTTATGCCGCCGAAAAAAAAAACACTTAGGGGAGGGGGTTGCAACCACTACCCCCCCCACCCTACCCTTGGTTAGACGAGGGTTAATTCTTTAACTGTTTAAACTGCAAACTTGTGTACATTTTGAAAAACATATGGCTCATTCCAAAGTAACGTTTGTGACCGAAAAATTGAGAAATTTCACTTTTGAATGGCCACAGAACCTAGCAAAAACATTATATCAACGAGTTTGTTGTTGATAATGGTGCTCACGGGTTGAGTCAAGACATGTAGATGTTTGAAAATTAAATCAATTGCCAAAATCCTGAGTAAAGTCCATGTAACGTTCAGTAACGTTTGTGACCGCGCAAGGAAATGGTTTTTTGCTCCGAATGACTTCAAAG